>BQNB010051176.1:8131-33824 GCA_026074375.1 Tanacetum coccineum
ACAAGGAGGTGATCATGCAACTTGGTGGCCAAGGGAGGTGAATAAGGTGCTTGTAAGGTGCTAGGGTGGCTACTAGGTGATGCAAGGGAGGTGCTTGAGGTGCTTGGTTACTTAAAATGGGTCAAAAATGAAAAATGGGTGTCGGGTTTGGTTTTGGTTCGGCTTAGGGTTTAGGGTTTTAAAACGTAGATTAGGGTTAAGATTAGGGATAGATTAGGGTTTAGGATTAATATTAGTGTTAGGATTAGGGTTTAGGATTAAGGTTTAATGTTAGGATTAGGGTTTAGAATTAGTTTTTAGGTTTAAAGTGAAATTAGGGTTTTACGGTTTCGTTTAGGGTTTAGGGTTTTAGATTAGAGTTTAGAAAGGATTTAGGGATTAGGTTTAAGGTTTAGAAGTTATGTATGTAGTGTTTGTACCTTGTACTAAAGAGGTATTACGAAATCTAAAATGAAAACGGTGAAAAATGAGCTTATTTGAATTCATGCATTGTTGATTTGTACATTGAGTACTTAGGACTTGTACATTGACTTAGAGAGAAAATATGATTCAAATATTGTGCATTGTACACTTGTAAACATTCTTTGAAGGCTTGCACATCCATTTTATATGTATACATTACATATAATTAGGGTTTTGATATAAACGTTAATGTTTAATGCTTGTTTTGAAATAACGTTTTGAAAAGTACGTTAAATGAATAATGTAATTGGTAAAAATGATATTAAGATATAGACTTGACATATTAGGATGTTTACATGATATAAACAAAGATATAGATGGCATTGGTGGAGGTTGCGGGAGCTCGTTTACTTTAAAGATGCAAGTTACGTTGCATAATGAGATAAAGCAAAAAAAATCCTATAAAAAGGTGGCATATATATAATAGATGGATATTACAGTGCATCTAATTTAATAGATGGATAATTACATTGATGAAAAATACGGGTTGTTATAGTCTCCCTCCCTTAAAAGAAATCTCGTCCCGAGATTTAGTTGGATGCCAGAGTAATGTTTGAAAACAGATGTGGATACTTGGCACGAATTTGATCTTTGCGTTCCCACATAAATTCTGGTCCTCTTTTAGAGTTCCATCTTATTTTGACTATAGGAATACGACTTTGTTTCAGTTGCTTAATTTCTCGATCCATGATTTCTACTGGTTCTTCCACAAAGTTGAGTTTGTCATCAAGCCGAAGTTCTTTTATTGGAATGACAAGGGATTCGTCAGATAAGCATTTCTTTTGATTAGAAACATGGAAAGTACTATGGATATTACAGAGCTCTTCAGAAAGCTCAAGTTTATACGCCAATGGGCCGATTCTTTTAAGAATCTTAAATGGTCTAATGTACTGGGGATTAAGCTTTCCACATTTTCCGAATCGGATGACACCTTTACGAGGTGACACTTTTAACATAACACATTCACCAACTTGAAATTCTAAAGGCTTTCGCCTTGTATTGGCATAACTTCTCTGCCGGTCTCTTGCATCTTGCAAGCGTTGTCGAATTTGCACTATCTTTTTAGTGGTTTCATAGATTATTTCTGGTCCTGTGAGTTGAATATCTCCAACTTCGGCCCAGCAAACAGGTGATCTGCACTTTTGACCATAAAGTGCCTCGAATGGTGCTTCCTTAATACTGGCATGGTAACTGTTATTGTAGGAAAATTCTACTAATGGTAAGTATTTTCCCATCCTTTTCTAAAATCTATAACACAGGCTCAAATCATTTCTTTAAGTGCTTGGATGGTTCTTTCACTTTGTCCATCAGTTTCAGGATGATATGCCATACTCATATCTAATTGAGTACCTAAAGCATTCTATAATGATTGCCAGAATATGGACGTGAAATGACTATCACGATCTGAGATGATAGATATTGGCACTCCATGCCAGGAGACTATTTCCTATATGTACAATCTTGTAAGGGTTTCCATACTATTTGTCTCTCAGGTAGGGATGAAATGTGTGGATTTAGTAAGGCGATCGACAATGACCCAGATTGTGCCATGTCTGTTTGAGGTTTTGGGTAGTTTTGTGATGAAATCCATTGTTATTCTCTCCCACTTCCACATAGGAATCTCTAGTTGTATCAGTAAGCCGGATGGCTTTTGACATTCTGCTTTAACTCTAGAGCATGTTAAACACTTGCCAACATACTCAACGATGATTGCCTTCATGTTAGGCCACTAATAGAGTTTCTTTAGATCCTGATACATCTTGTCAGAACCTATGTGAATGGAATACTTCGATTTATGGGACTCATGCATGATCAAGTCTCTCAGATTACCAAAGAGTGGTAACCAACTTTAATTCTTGATACATCGGGTTCCATCAGGACGTATTTCAAATGATTTGTCCATTCGTAATAAGTTTTCAGCCTTAATGTTTTCTTCTTTGAATGCTTCGGTTTGAGCTTTGAGAATTTGTGAGGGTAATTTTGGATGAATGGTCATAACTAATGATCTAACTCGGAGTGGTTTGATTCATTCCTTCTGGCTTAAGGAATCTGCTACGACATTTGCCTTTCCAGGATGGTAGCGAATTTCACAATCGTAATCTGCAAGCAATTCTAGCCAACGGCGTTGTCTCATGTTTAACTCTTTCTGATCAAGGATGTGCTGAAGACTTTTATGATCAGTGAACACAGTACATTTGGTGCCATATAGATAGTGTCTCCAAATTTTAAGAGCGAACACTACTGCTCCTAATTCGAGATCATGAGTGGTATAGTTTTCTCTTAGGCTTATTTGTTCGGGATGCATATGCAATAGCCTGCTCCTTTGCATAACACCGCTCCCAGACTTGTGGATGCATCACAGTAAACAACAAAATCGTCATTTCCTTCTGGTAATGCTAAGATTGGAGCTTCACATAGCTTCTGTTTTAGCAGTTGGAAAGCCGACTCTTGGTTTTCTCCCCAGATATACTTCTTGTTTTTCTGGGTTAATTCAGTCAAAGACTTTGCAATCTTTGAGAAATCTTTGATAAATCTCCGATAATAACCGGCGAGTCCTAAGAATTGACGTATTTCTGTGGGTGTAGTAGGAGATGTCCAATTCTTAACTGCTTCAATCTTGGCGGGGTCAACATGAAGTCCTTGACTATCAATTAAGTGTCCAAGAAATTGCATGATACGAATCCAAAAATCACACTTGGAGAACTTGGCATACAACTTCTCTTTCTTGAGTAATTCTAGGATTATTCTTAGATGATTTGCGTGCTCTTCTTTGTTACGGGAGTAGATGAGAATATCATCGATGAACACTATCACAAATTTATCCAAATATGGTTTGCACACACGGTTCATGAGATCCATGAATACAGCAGGTGCGTTAGTTAAACCAAATGGCATCACTTGAAATTCATAATGTCCGTATCTTGTTCTGAAAGCAGTCTTGGGAATATCTTCATCCCTGACTCTCAGTTGATGATAGCCTGATCTTAAGTCAATCTTTGAGTAGACACTCGAACCTTGAAGTTGGTCAAATAAGTCATCAATCCTGGGTAATGGGTAACGATTCTTTACGGTAAGTTTATTCAACTCCTGGTAATCGATACACATTCTGAAAGATCCGTCTTTCTTTTTGACAAATAAGACAGGAGCTCCCCAAGGCGAAGTACTTGGTCGGATAAAACCTCGATCTGAATCACTTGAAGTGGTTAGATAGTTCTTGCATTTCTGAAGGAGCTAATCTGTAGGGTGCTCGGGCTACAGGTGCTGTTCCTAGAATTAGATTGATTTGAAATTCTACTTGGCAAACGGGAGGAAGGCCATGTAGATATTCAGGAAAAACTTCTGGAATTCTTACTACTAGGATAAGTCCTTCAGTCATGTTCTCGTCTGAACTTCTTTCCTTACTTAAATAACGAAAACTGACAACCTCAGGATATATATCATTTAGTTTTTTATACAGGAATAGACTTAGTCGGGTTTTACTTTAGTCACCTTGGATGATCAAAGTTTCATCGTTAATTGGGATGTGGATGACTTTCTCATCATAGATAATTCTAGCATGATACTTGGATAACCAATCCATACCAATAACGACGTCAAAACTACCGAGTTTGATTGGCCTAAGATCAATTTCGAAAGGTTGGTTTTAACAAGTCAGAAGTTCACCCTGAATAACGTGTTTGTCTTATAGGTTTCCATAGCCATTCGATATTATGAACAAGACTCTATTATAACGGGTTGGAATAATTCGCATAGAGATAAGAGAATATGGATAGAAGGCTTTTATCGAGTTCCAGAATACAAATAATACTCTAGCTAAACATGTTCTTTAGAAGGAACATACCCTTGACAACATTCGAGTTCATGGTGAGCATTCCTATCCCTCAGCATGTAAGGTCTTTCTCCATAGCATTGTTGTTGTGTGTCTTTGTCATTGTTTGCATAATGCCCTTTCTCCTCACATTCATGACAAGTAACTGGTCACTGGTAGCATATTACTTCCAGTGGTTGGCCCCTTTGTTTTGTAGTTCTTGGTCAGATGGCCCACCTTGTTGCAAGTATTACACTTAACAATGCAAGGTCCTATGTGATGCAGAGTGCATTTCTTACACAAGGGACGGTTTCCAGTATACCCATTATTTTCAGTTGGAGTGACAGCATAAGACCTGAAGGTTTCCTGTCTTCTATTCTGTTGTGGATGTTATTAAATATAGCAGTTGTTGGTGTTGGTGTGGTGTTACGGTAAAGTTGTTGTTGATGAAAGTTTCCTTCTGTCGTCAAACTTTCGTTTGTGATCACTTGATACTTGCACCGGAGTGTGCTTTGTTACCTGATCCATTAGCCTCTGGGCTATGTTAATGGCTTCCTCTAGAGTTTGAGTTAGAGGCGTAATAAATTCCCCTTCAATACTTTCGAGCAAATCCCCCGATGAAAACTTCTATCATTTTCTCAGAATCTGGCACCATAGTGGGACACATGGTTGCCAATTCTTGGAATCTTCTCACATATGTCTTGAGATCATTCCCCTTCACAGTCAGATGGTAAAATTCGCCTTCCATCTTCTGGAATTTAGTTCGGGGACAATACTTCTTTTATCAAAAGCTTCTTGAATTCAACCCAGGTAATCTTGTAAGCTTCTTCTATCCTAATAGGTTAGGCTAAAGAATCCACCCAGGATAGAGCTTCTTAGTTAAAGTACCAGTAGCAAGCGAACCTTGCAGTCTTCAGTACAGTTGCTACAGGAAAACACTGATTCAGTTCGCTCAAACTAGCAGATAAGTCCAACAGCTCATTCCATACCTTTGAAGTTGATAGGTTGGCAGCTCATGAACTCTTTGTAGCTACATTTTCTTGCTACAGGAGCTTCTCCAAGGTCTGGGGGTAGTTATCATATTTGCTATGTTAGCAGCTATGTGCTTCTATAGCTGCGGTAACACTGTCGGCAACTATTTTCCTGATGGCAGCTGAGTCATGGCTGGTGCTTCAGATGTTGATGTCCTTTTGGGAGGCATTCTATCAACATAAGATAATACGTAATAAGAGTGATATCACAAGTCTTGAAATGCTTATTTTTGAACTTTAAGCATTTTTAACAATAATGATATTAAAATCATAGATACTATTTGATTGAATTCTAACAAGCATCTAACTTTATTAGGTTTTATTTTCTGTGGTCATGGTAAGGATTCATAATGATGAAACGGAGATGTAATATATACATAGGATGAATATAGAACGTGATCCATTATATTATATATGAACGACATGGCCTTTGACTGTACATAGTCAATTGACAAGTGTTGTTATTTATACCACACATCCCGTGGCTAGGTTCTATCAAAAGCTATAACTAGTATCTAATCTAGTAGTCTGATGGTCCTTCCTGGCTGTTCTTGTGTTCATAGATTGCATTCAGAAGACTTTCCCTTATCTGCTTGTTTGGGACGAGCCTGATATCTTCGATGATTTGTTCTAGATTAGCAATCCTTAAGCAAGCCAGAGCAATCTTGTTGTTATTTCCCATTTGCTTCTAAAAGTTTACAATTTGATTATGAGACCTCGATGTTCAGCTTCCAGATTGTCAAAATCTTGTTGTATGATCACCCGGCCATTTCCGAGAGCTTTTATTTTATCTTCTATGTGTTCAATGCAGTCGAGAGAGAGTTCATCTAGATGATTCAAAATTTCCTCAATTTGCTCCTCATGGCGTTCCAGACTTGTCTTATGAGAGCTTTCTTCTATTTCAAATGCTTGAGGTAGGTCAGAAGTAGAGGAGGATGATCAGTCACGGCCTTGTATCTTAAGTGGCAATAATTCCTCAGGAAGAAAGAATTCTTGAGGATTAAACATTGGAGAAAGCATTGAAGATGGAGGCACAATAGTTGGCGGTGGAATAGGTGATTCTTTAGCATAGTATGCATGCAAGACCTTCATATAGGGGTCATCATGAAAAAGTAAAAGAGTTAGTGAAGCTATTAGAACCAAACCAAATGAGTTATTTGAAGAGCTAGAATAAGTTTTTCCTGGTGAAGTTGGGACATAGTCCGGGGAAGCCGGGATATAGTCCGAAAAGTTAGAGGAAAAAGCATCCTCAATATTGAAAGTATATAACAACCCGTAATTTTCATCAATGTAATTATTCATTAGATGCAATGTACTATCTATCTATTTATAAATACCACCTTTTTATAGGGAATTTTTTTGCTTTATTCCATTATGTAACGTAGTTTACATAACTAAAGTAAACGAGCTCACGCACTATATCTATGTTTATATCATATAAACCTCCTAATATGTCAAGTCTATGCCCTAATATCATTTTTACCAAAAACATTATCCATTTAACAACGTTATATCAAAACAGGCTTTAAACGTTAAACGTTTATATCAAAACCCTAATTATATGTAATTTATACATATAAAGTGAATGTACAAGTATTCAAGCCATATGTACAAGTGTCAATACATAACATTTGAATAACTTTTCCCTCTAAAAACAATGTATAACTCATTTAAACACAATGTATAAGTTCATTAAGCATGACCCTTAAAATAGCCGTTTTACCACCATTTTCATTCTAGATTTTGTACCACCACATTATGTAACAAGCAACTACACCAAAGTACAAACTTAAACCCTAAAACCTAAACCCTAAATCATCCTAAACCCTAATCTAAAACCCTAAAACCCTAAAACAAAACCCTAAACCCTAATTTCACTTTAACCTTAAAACTAAACCCTAAAACCTAAAACTAAGCCCTAAACTCTAATCCTAAACACTAAACCATAATCCTAACTATAATCCTAAACCTTAATCTATCCTAAACCCTACCCCTAACTTGAAAATAAAGCCTAAAAACCCTAACTAAACCCTAATCTAACCCGATACCCATTTTCTTCCTTTTTGACCCATTTTAAACCAACCTAGCACCTCGAGCACCACCATGACTAAGATACTACTCCTCCTAAACAGCTTACAAGCATCTCCCTTTCAACTCTTGGCCACCAAGCTTGCTACATCACCTCCTTGTTGTTCTTTTCTAGCCGAACCACATCACCCCCTCCAAAACCTTTCCAACCCTTCATAGCTAGTTTCCTAGACCTCAACACTCATCCATAGCTTTCATTAGTCACCTATCTACAGATCTTAACCCTTAATCTCTAAGTTTTCTTGGGCACCTAGGGTATTTCTACCCTATAAATACACGAACCAAGCAACACTTTTATTTCATCCCACACATCTCATCTCATACCCTCAAATGGAATTCTAACCCTTACATGGTAGCCATAAAAGATCAAGAGAAGTCCCTAAGCTCAGAATAGAAGCCAAGAAGCAAGAAAAATGAAGTCTTGAAGCCATTTCTAGGCGTACGAACCCGAAAACCCCATTTCGACCCATTTAGCTATAATAAGCCTAAATCTTGTTTCTATAACTTATAATCTGTATATGAATGTTCATAATACTCTTAGGATCATGCATGAACTCTTGTATGAAGCTTTGAATCCTCAAACCCATGTGTTTTTGATAAAAACCCTAAAAACGACCCGTTTTGATTTTTACTAACGAACCTTTTTTTAAAGTTTCATTACGTTAAAACTTCTTATTTTAGCTTATACTAATAAGCTATAACCTGAAAATATCATTTAGAAACTTAAAATAAGCTTGCATGACATTTTAGATTTGTTTTGTAAAAGTATTCCATGCAAGGGGTATATATCGTAACTTTTTGAAATTAATAACTAGAAGGGCTGAAAATGTCATTTTCTTAAAGTCATAACTATAAGGACTTTTTTGAAAATTTTCAAAGTTAAAGGTTAATATAGATATACTTATTATATAAATGGCCTAAATTTTGTAAAGTTATATAAACCAAGGTATATATTGTCAATTTTTGAACTATAAGGATATAAAATTAATACATTTATAATAATTATAAAAATATATGTTTAAATATTATAAAAACATTATCACTTAAAACTATAATGTATCACGTTACTAGGGAACTTCATGTGAGGGGTTTCATTTGGGTATATGTCAAGAAGAGGGTATTGAATTTTGAAGAATCCATTTGCTCGCAGTTTGCTCGCATTGAGGCGTCAGATTTTGTCGCATATGCTGCACAAAAGACTTTTCCAATTTATCAATGGAACGTGAAAAAAGTAAATTACTTTATGGTCCATTGAAGGAGGAGTTTATGTTGCACACAGACGGAATCGTTGATCCTGATCATCCAGACAAAGTTTACCGTCTAAGGAAAGCTCTATATGGATTGAAACAAGCTTCGAGAGCCTGGTATGATGAACTCTCAAAATTCCTGATTTCTAAAGGTTTTACTAAAGTTATCATTGACCCGACCCTATTCACGATAAAATACAGGGAGGACATTCTACTTGTGCAGATTTACGTTGATGGTATTATTTTTGGTTCCATAAACCCTAAATTTTCAAACGATTTTGAAAAATTATTTAATGCATCGGTAGATTTGAGATATCCTTGATGGGGGAAAAGAAATCTTTTTAGAATACAGATCCACCAATCTCCATGCGGTATTTTTATCAATCAGGCCAAATATACTTTAGAGATTCTGAAAAAACATGGTATGGAAAAAGGACAAATCATTGGTACACCAATGGCTATGAAACCTAAATTAGTTGGAAGACCTGAGTTGGTGAACGCCGTAGACCCAACTGACTACTGTAGGCAAAATTGGGTCGACTCATGTATCTGACATCTATAGACCAGACATAGTGCAAGCTGTATGTTATTGTGCAAGATATCAAGCAAGACCGACTGAAAAACACCTCAAAGAGGTTAAAAGGATCTTTTGATACTTAAGAGGTACCATTCACATGGGACTCTGGTATCCGAAGGGTTCTGGCTTTGAACTAACAGCTTTTTCAGATGCCGATCATGCCGGTTGCGTTGATACTCGCAAAAGCACTTCTAGAGGAACACAGTTCTAAGTATAAGCTAGTTCACTGATGTACAAAGAAACAAACGTGAATGCAATGACATCCGCAAAGGTGAATATGTGGCGTTATCTGCAAGGTTGCTCAGTTATGTGGATGCGGACACAACTTCAAGATTATGGCTTCAACTACAACAAAATACCGTTGTATTGCGACTCTCAGTCAGCCATAGCAATATCATGCAACCCCGTGCAGCACTCCCGTACCAAGCACATCCATACTCGGTATCATTTCATCAAAGAACAGGTTAAAAACGGTATAATTGAATTGTACTTTGTCAGAACTGAATACCAATTGGCTGACATGTTTACTAAAGCCCTTCCCGAAGAAAGGTTTCACTATCCGTCAGACGAATTGGGTAAAGATGATTGACTCCAGCAAACTGGAGGTTCTGACAAAAGTTTTTGTTATTTAATATGAATCTGCTTGATGCCTCATCAAACATCAACATGTACATATTTTTGAAAAAAAAAATTCAAAAAGAAAAATACAAAAATATAAAATTTCAAAAAGAAAATACAAAATCAAAAAATCAGAAAATGTTTCAAAAAATATTCTTCTCGACATGTCCCCCCCCCCCCCTTCCCCCATGGAATCGATAACATTTACTTCCAAGAAAATGTTGATTTAAATTATCGACACGGGCGTGTAAATGGATTCGAACAGAGTTTCAAATGCTTTCAAAACATGTCCATTTTCTAATTTTCATTGATGCTTATGTTCAAATATCAGAACGTACCCCAGACTCCAAATAAAGGAAATTTATCCATAAAGATAACTTACCTAACACGAGAAATTTAATTTTCTCATCCTTGAGCTGTTCTTAACAGACATTCAAAGTTTAAAGTCTCAAGAAAAAAGGATAGTGTAGCATAAGTGCCTTACCCTTAAAGAAGGAAGAGAAGTCTTCTAACAGATGTTTTCTGAAAAAATGTTTTGAACGTAATTTTTTCAAGAATTTCTCACTGACGATTAATAATCTTTCAAAATTGTGTGTTCAACACTCCATCTTTCAAGGGGGAGTTTTTTGAAAAACAACATTTAACGAGTTTGGATACATCATCTCATGACCATTCTTATGTATTCAAACCATTCCCAAAAAGTCTCTTAATAACAATAAGATAATAATGACAATTCAATAGAATGATAGTTATAAGATGACTAAGTGTTCAACCTCATTTTTATATTCATTTACAACTTGGTATCAATGGTTTTGAGGGTCAAACATATGTAAATTGAGGGGGATCAAGTTTAATGTTCCTTGTAAATCATGCCTAAGTAAAAGCTTCCCCATGGAATTTCAAGACAAATTTTTAATCACAACGTATTTCACAACTAAGTAGCATTAGTATTTAAATAAGGGGAAAATGGTAGTTAAAAATGTGATCTAAAATAATAAGTGGATCTTATCGACTCAAGTGCCTTGATACTCTCGAAAAAAGGTTTTTATGGTTACGATCTCATACCCTACAACATCTTATTTCACAACGATACAAAGTCATAAGGTGGTAAAGGTTAGTATTTTGTCCTATGATCCAACCAAAACGAATGGATCTACCCAAGGAACACTCCATAGTAGAAATAGCAGTTCTTAGTATGATTTGGAAATGATGAGTATAAGGGAATAATGCCGACTAAGATTAAGCTAACACTGGAACAATCACAACAAGGTGTTAGTAATGACGTCTTGGTAAGCATTGAAGGGGTTGAAGAATGAAAAGAATGCATGGAAAAAGTTGAGAAAAGTAAAGAGCCTGCCACACAACTTAGGCAGAAACCGGGTCAACACATATGCTGTCAGAATCACAATGTTGATTGCTGACATTGAAGACGACATCATGGACCCAATGATGCAATGCACAACCCTTCCCAGCCATTCGAGTTTCTCTCAAAAGAAACTTGTCTCATTTGTCACCGAGATACACTTGACTACTATTGACTTTCTCACTCCGAGTTAGTTAATATTGAATAGGTGGTAGTCTGCTCCAGCCTCCGATTACTAAAAACCAAAACGCACTAATCGAGTCTAGAACCAAGAGATCATCAAATAAATCTCATTAGGACACATTCCATGACAAACACTTGTTGAACATCATGTAAGTTCCAGCTGTAACAAGAGTCTACGCATATCCTGTGTGAATCGCAGAAACAATCAGATGATTACTCGTTAGATTCATAATAACGAATGGAAATCCTTCCAGTGTCATCATCAAACAGCACTGCGGTAGGTGACTTGTGAGATTCTATATGAATCAAGCTTGTGTCAACTGGATATCGATAAAGGTCTAGTAAATGAATTGACAACATAATCAGAAAGATAGTAACTATCTGATTCACTCTTATCGTGTTGTCTGCTTTGAGATGTTCCGGCAATGAGAACTAGCAAGCATGGCAAATCTAATACATCCGTGTTAGAAGATCCTACGCTTTGAGCTGGAAACCCTGTCAAGGAGATTCTTTAAATCTACCTGATCACAGGTACAATATTTATACTGTAAAACAGTCCTACGGAACCGGAGGTTAATCTAACCAAATCCGGACGAATGACAAAGCCATATTCGTCCACCCGCTTTATTGCTAACTGTTTTATTTCAGGATACATAAAGATGGAGATGGTGATGCCTCATTCCAGCTAAATTCGGATTCATTACCACATGCTCATGCTCAAACTACAAAGACATTTTATAAGCATCAAGATTCAAGAATCATGAAAGCTCAAGAATTAAAGACAAAGACTTCCGCACAACCTCTGATATACAAGATCTTCCTTCAAAGATGTCAAGTCTATCGAGGGAGATTGTTAGCAAGCTTTCAAGATGATGCAAAGTATGAGCATGTTGGTCAAGACACAAGATCGCAAGGTGGCAAAGACGATCACGACGGAAGGATAAAGATTTAAAGATCTCAGATGGAAAAGACGAAGTCTAAAGACAATGACAAAGGCTAAAGATCAAAGATCACAAAGCATGAAGGAACAAGCCTATAACGTAGACAGAGACAAAGATCATAAGAGTTTAACGTTAAAAGCAATCTCATTGATCTCATGAAGGAGTGTCACAATAAACTCACTTCGGGGGAGATTGTTAGCCTTAAAATATTGAGTCAAACAATGGAAGTTCGTTCATAATTATTTTAGGTCTCGGTTACTAAATTTATATACGTTGTAATAGGTTAGACAGGTAAACGGGCTTTTATTTGTAATCTAATCGGTCACGTGTATCGGGCGACAAGCCAAGAAACCGAGCCGACCCTAGAATTACTAAAGGCATGTAAGCCTTTTAGTCTTAACTATAAATACATTGAAATCATGGAACGGGAGATCAAACGATTAAAGCGAAGCCGGATACCATTGGTTAAGGTTCGCTGGAACTCTAGGAGAGGTCCTGAGTTCACCTGGGAACGTGAAGATTCGTTCAAACAAAAATACCCACAGCTTTTCACAAACCGGGCTTCGTCATCCACTACAAGGTCTTAAGCTTTGAGGACAAAGCTCTTTTAACGGGTGGAGACTGTAACATTTCTCAATTTCAGGTCATTTTACGACTCCTATTATTCGTCACTATTTATTTTAGTCCGATACGCGTTTACTTTTAATTTAACTTCTAAACTAAATCGCGTAGACTAGAAATAATCATTTAACGTAGACGGTCACCAAATAAATTAAGGTTTACGTCAAACAAGTGTCATATAATTATTAAGAAGATAATTATTAACTTTGCGTATTTTATTTTTATTGGTCACGTAAAAGGCTTACGTTTCGCAATAAAATACATTTAGACACACCCCGAAAATACCTAGACTTACCTAGACTCAAACCAATACCCACTTTTAAACCTTAAACACAAAATTTATTCAAATCTTGTGTTATTAAGCCATTTGGCCGAATATGGGTAACATAAACCAACTAGCAAATCTTTGTTTTATTCTCCAAAGTACATGTACAATCCTAGGTAATTAAGGAAGGTACTAGTTGTCCCAAATTAGCCAAATTAATCCCTCTCTTTGCTCTCTTTGATGCCACGGCTAGAAACAAGAATCCACACACACAAATCACCTAGAAATCTTCCTAATATCTCTTTAAGTACATGTACAAACCATGTTTAATTAAAACATGTACAATGTGTCCCTAAGTAACTTATTACCTAATGGTTAATAACCATTTGAGCTCTTTTTCTCTTGGAAACCCACGGCAACATGAATGTATGTACACAAAACTATAAGATTTCATAATCTTGACAAATCTTGTATAAATATTGAGTAATTAAGAGATGTACTTAGTTGTTTTAGCAAAACCATTAGAGATTAACTAGAAACCATAAAACCACTAAGTCTAGGGCACGGTTTGGTTTGTTTGAGGGACTAGGAGATGTAACTAGCTATCTTGCCTATAAATACACACTCATATTTGACATTTAGCACTCTTGAAAACTCACACATACACTAAACACTCTCTTTAATCCAGACCATCTTTGTCTCTTCTCTTGTTCGGGTTATAAAACGCAAACAAACACCTTCATATTTTCCTTTAAACCTACAATACACACTAGGGTCATCATACGAGTTGTAAGGAGATACGAGAGCCAAGGTTGGGTTATATATTAAGCATTGGAACTTTCAGGTTGATTACATTTGGGTGTAACGCAATTGGGTTGTCTTCCTAACTCGAACCAAGCTCTAGGACCTTTGTAAGTCGCATTCTAAACTCACGAATTCATGGCATAAGTTTCTTTCCATGTTTGTTAGTCTTTTGGTCACATTAGTTTGTAATTAACAAACTAACGTGAGCATATACGTGCATGATACCATCATGGATGTAATTCACGCATGTATACACGTATACTATCTATTGTGTGGTGCTAGGGCATGTTAAAAGGTGATTTAAAATAAGATAAGGCCTTAACGTTTCTTTTAAAATACAAGAATGGAAACCTATATGAACATTTAACTCGTTGGTACGAAATACCTAAAAACTATACGTAAACATTTACTAAAAATGTGGTGATACGACTTGGGAAGGAGTATACGAGCTTATAGAACGAATTCATGTGATATAACGCGATTGAATAATGTTAAAACGAGTTTGTTTTAGTGCTAGTGATCCTAACGAGCCCTAATATCATTAATGTGCCACTAACGGGCCTTGTTGGACCAAACAGTCCATTAACAGACGTAAATGGGCCCAACAGTCCGTTAGTGAGGAACCATGGCTTATTATTAAGCTCACTTGAGCTTATGGAGGGGTTAGGAAGCTTATTAAACTCGTTGACTAGTTAAACGCAAAAGGAAACCCTTAACGGGCCACTAATGGGCTCGTTAAACCAAACCAGGCCCAACAGGCCGTACCGTGGAGACTTCAGCTTATTAATAAGCTCCACGAGCTTATTAAGGAGCCTAATGTGCTTATTAAACCCACATGGACCTTGATATACCCTAGAAACTTAACCGGACCCTTAATGGGCTTGGTAGCCCACCACCGTGACCAAACGAAGCTCATAAGCCACAAATAAGCTTGGGCAGCTCATTTGCGAGCTTAAACAGCTTATAGGACATATACTAACCTTATAAAAAGCTAATGGACCTTAAAGGAGTAAACCCAAAAGCTTAAAATGCCTAACGGGTTCATAATGGGCCTAAAAGCCCATTACCGAGGCTTAATAGCTTATTGAATGAGCCACACAATAAAAATAGCTTAAACAGATCCTATGAGTGCTTATTAAGATAAGAAAATAAGTTGGATCATATGAGAAACCCAAATGGACCTTTTGCAAATATTCGGGTTAAGGGTTGTTGGGCTAAAGCACCACAAACTTGAATAAGCTCATATCAGATACGAGCTTATTTTTCAGCCAAACAGTCTCACATAAGCTTATATAAGCCAAATGAGTGCTTATGTGCTTTTGGAATCTTAAATGGACCATTCATTAGCTTAATAGACTTTTACGGCATCCAATAGGCCCAATAAGCCTAAATAAGCTCATCTAGGCTTATTTATAAGCTGCCAACAGCTTATGTAGCTTATTGGAGTTAATAAAACCTATGGCCACTTGTTAGAACTTATTTGGACTTAAAATGTGATTTTTACAAGTTAAGGGACTAAAAGTGTCAAATTTTAAACTTAAGGGTTAAAACTGTCAAAACTATTTTCTATAAATTCTAGGGGCTGTCTTGACATTTCTGAAACTTAAGGGGCTGTTTGAAACATATAAGGACTTAAAGTGTAAATTGTTGTAAAGCTAAAGGACTAAAGGTGTAATTATGGAAACCTAGGGGTTTAAAGTGTAAATGTTATATTTTCATAAACATAGGGACTATTTTTGTAATATAGAAAACCTAAGGGTATTTCATGAACAAAGTTGATTTTAATAACCACTTAACATATCAGACGAGTTATATATTTACCGGATATTATACGAGTTAAACTACGACTTAATAAGTATGAATATTTATTAATAACGTTTATACATAAATTTGAACGTGTGTAATCGCATACCTTCCCAAGAGCCATCAAGTAAATACAAATACAATAAACATGCGCACCACCACACAAGTGATAACAGTATATATAAACTAGCAATTTATTGTAGTTTATGCATTGAGTCGTTAGCCTAAACTTGTAGACTAAGACTGGCCGTATTTACTTAGGTATTTGACGGTGTGATTCATTCGCCATACTTGGATATATTTATCATTTTCAGAGGACTATTTACTAAGGTGAGTTCATAGCCCCATGTTTTATAATTATTTAAATGATTTACATCTTTGGGGTGAGAACATGCTTTGTTTTACAAATTGGACGCAAGTGTACATTTTATACTATGATTACGTGTTTGCCTAAGTAGCGATAACCCACTGAGCCCTTTATCATGAACTGTCAATTACTAGATTGTGAGCGCGAATGTTATAAATAGATCTATTTGGGATTGACATCCCCGTTTGGGTGAGTAGCGCTCACTGTGTCGGGTTGCCGGACAACAAACGTATACCATGTCGGATTTGGGATGTTGCGGGTTAGAACATCATTCACGGGCATTTATTGGTAATTTATTGCATTCATACATGTCGAGCTTTAGTGTCATGAGCTTAGGAAAACGTAATTACTTTTTATGATGTTTGCATCTGTTGCTTAATCATACACTTGGAAATCTTGCGGTCCTACTATTGATTTACATAAACCTATGAATTCACCAACTTTATGTTGACGTTTTAAGCATGTTTTCTTAGGTCAATAAGGCACGAGGTGCTCAGATACATTAGGGGTCACTTTTGGCAAAAGTCAAGACTAAATATTTGGGTCATATTAGATTTTAGGAACATTTGTTATAAACCAAAATCTTTACCTTTATTGTCGAACAATTTGAAGCCATGAGCTTATGTAATGAACAAGTATTTTGTTAATCCAATGTATCTTTTTAAAATGACACGTTTAGTGTTCGTTCTCATATCTTGTGCTATTGATCTATGAAGTAACGCCCTCGGATATTCAACATTCCGCTGCTACCCAGATTTGGGGGTGTTACATAATCCTAAACCTTAACCTATCCTAAACCCTAGCCCTAACTCGAAATTAAACCCTAAATGAGCCCTAATCCAACCCAATACACATTTCCCTCCATTTCTATCCATTTTAAACCTAACCAAGCACCCTAACACCTATAATGACTAAGTATATATTCATAGCAGCTTCCAGCACCTTAAACTCAAATACTTGGTCACCAAGGAGGCCTTTTCACCTCTTGGTCTTCCTTTTTATAGCGAACCACACAAACACCTAAAAAACTTCCACCTGCATGCTACACTTCTAGCTCTTTCCCTATTATCATTCTAGCTTCCATGATCATCTATAGGCTAGCCTTGATACTAAGCAAATGAGTTAAATCCTGGGCACTAAGGCTTCCTTGAAGCGCTATAAATAGCCGAACACCCCTTTCATTTCATTTCATTCCCACACATCTCATCTCATACCCTCAAATGGAATTCTAGCCTTCCATAGCAGCAATAGAAGATCAATAGAAGTCCCTAAAAGTAAATAGAGCCAAGAATCAAGAACAAAAACGAAGCTTGAAAAAAAAAAAATGTTATAGGGTGTACGAACCGAAAACCCCATTTCAACCCATTTTAGCTCAAGTAAGCCTAAGATCTTGTTCCATAAGCTTATATTATGTATAATAATGTTCATAATACTCTTAAGATCATGTATGAACTCTTGTTTGAAGCATTGGAATCTCTAAACCCATGTGTTTTGATAAACACCCTAAAAACAACCCGTTTTGATTTTCTAGCTACGAATCTTTTTCTAAAAATTTGTTTCGTTATAACATCTTAGTTTATCTTATTTTAGCTTATACTAATAAGCTATAACCTGCAAATATCATTTGGAATCTTAAAATAACCTTGCATGGCTTTTTGGACTTGTTTTGCAAAAGTTTCCATGCATAGGGGTATATATCGTAACTTTCTGAAATTTATAACTAAAGGGGCTGAAAATGTCATTTTCTTAAAGTTATAACTATAAGGACCTATTTTGCCAAGTTTCAAAGTTAAAGGTTTAATATATATATACTTTTTATATAAAGGACTAAACTTGTAAAAGTTTATAAACCAAGGGTATATATTGCCAATTTTGCAAACTTATAAAATATTATATTTTTATATTAATTATAAAAATATATATATAAATTATTCTAGCTTTTGAAGAAACTTAAAACTATAATGTATCACATTACTAGGGAGCTTCATGTAAGGGGTTTCATTTGGGTATACGTTTTGACGAGTTTGCTGGATTTACGATTTAAAGTGTTATGGCTCCTCAAATGTACTACATGACCTCTGAATTATGATGGCCCGAACATTGATATGATATTTCCATACTAAATCCAATCAAAACGATATTTCATTATGACAAAACATATCCAATCAAACTAAGACTTGACATATTACCCAGGTTGTGTGACGAAGCCTTTACTTTCATTTCATATACTTTTGCCATCAATCAGATTTCCCTATACTATTAAGGTGAGTTCATAGCCTCGCATTTCAATCTTTCAAATGTTTTATAAACCCGCGAGGGGGATACATGCTATAAACCATGAATGCAAGTATTTTCTGTATGCTATCCTGATTCATTATTGCCTAAGTACCTACTTTTGCAATTAAGACCCCATTATCATGAACAGTTAATTACTCTACAGAGTGAGCGCGAATGTTGTGGATAGATCTATTTGGGACAGGACTCCCCGTTGGTGTACCTATACTTTCGGTAACCAATAGTACTTCATTAGAAATAACTGTGGGTGTTTTGCAAAGTCATCCGTTGGGGCTATAACTTGTGTTATTGAATATCCCAAGGCTCTGGTGTCATGAGCTTATGGAAATAATATTGTTTTTCATATGGGTGTATAACAACGTAACCCACTACTGAACTTGTACTCAAACTGTTTATCAAAAACCTATGAATTTCACTCAACCTTTGTGTTGACTTTTTAGCATGTTTATCTCAGGTAATTGAGCAACTTATGGCACGGACTTGAAGATGGCTAAAACTGTTATCATTCAAACTTTATGTTTCTAGATTATGGGACCTCTCTTTTGTAAAACTCTGATATTATATTGAATGATAACTAAATTTTTCCAAAACGTCTCTTTTGAGTCGTTTTCTATGATTATGACTATTGTACTATGAAGTAATACCCCAGATTAGCTTCCGCTGCTATATTTGTCAAAATGGGGGTGTTACAGATTGGTATCAAGAGCCATGGTTATAGAGAACAAGGTTAAAACCTTGACTATAACTACTTTTCTTTTTCCATCCAAGAAAAGTCCTCCGTGCCGCTACATCTCCCGAATAGTACGTAAAGATATATAACTATTATACTATTATATAAATAACTTATGTTATTTACCACTGGGTTATTAACAGAGTGATGTCTTCTCCCAACCATCCTACTTCCGATATTGAGGATGCTTTTTCCTCTAACTTTCCGGACTACACTCCAACTTCACCAGACTATTTCCCAGCCTCATCGGGAAACATCTCTCCTGATCCTTCAGATAATTTATCCAAGTATTCTTTGGCCTCACTAGCCATCTCATCTTTTCACAATGATCCATATATGCAAGCATATAATGCTGCTGCTAATGAACCACCTATCCCACCACCAGATCCTATTTCTCCACCACTATTTGACATCCATCTCCTTAATTACCACCACACTACTATTTATCCCCCGATAGTTTTCTTTGTCCTCTAAAGAATTTAATACCACCTAAGAAGCAAATCCATCCCCATCTTCTTATCAACTACGTTCTAATTCATCTCGGAAGCAGCCTATATCCTAGTACCACCATCTTTCTCAACTTATACTCCTACCCCACCTCAGATATATGAATTAGGAAAAAGTTCTATCAAGATGCATGTAGAACACCATGAGAAACAAATTGAAAGTATTTTGAATTACTTAGAAGAACTCTCTTTTCACTATTGAGAAAATAGAAGAAAGACTTGTAAATGGTTGGATAATCATACTAAGAGATTTTGATGAAGTAAAAACCAAACTTAAGGAAGCCCGCACACAGATACTTGAACTACAGAAGAAGCATATGGGACAGAGAGACAAGATTGCTTTTGTTCACTTTAGGATTTCTGATTTAGAAATGACCCTTGAGAATATCCAAGATCGCCAGTCATAATATCATATGAAGAATCTATGGACACACTTTGTGGACTCCAAGAACTAACTAGATCGAAACCTTATCTTACCCCCTTTACCTAAGACACGTAAGTATAAGTATTTCCCCCAAAACCCCCCACCCCCCTTTTGTTATCCCCAAAAAAAAATTTTTTTTGATATGTAAGATAGTAGAGAAAGTTTATCTATAAATACAAAGTGTAATACCCTATACCTTACCATTCCAACATCATATATGTCAATTTCTCTTATTTCCGTCTCATCATCCAAGAACAACATCACAATTAGGTCACTACACCACCACCCATTATCCCTCGATGAGTCTAAACTTTGCGGAGTTAGATAATCATTATGATCATCCACGACCACTGGGAATGAACCAGCCCCAGGAATCCAAATGCTTGTTTGAATATTCATCTCTGAAAATCTTAAATTCCAAAATTTTCCGTTATATCCTGCAATGTAATACCAAAGGATGTGTATTACTTCGTTAGAACTTGTATCAAAATAAGAATCCATACAATATGTCAAATAATTTCAATACCACTATCTATGAAAATTTTGATAATGACTCGTGATATCATACTTATTTTGTGTTGTCTTATGTTGATAGATGCTTCCTAAAAGGACATCAACATCTGAAGCATCAGCCATGACTCATGCTGCCATCAGGAAACTAGTTGCTGACAGTGTTGCCACAGCTCTAGAAGCACAAGCTGCAACGATGGTAAGTACTAACAATCCTAATAGGAACTCTGGACCAAGAAGAACTTGTGATTATTGAATATCCCAAGGCTTCGGTGTCATGAGCTTATGGCAATAATACTATTTTTCATATGGGTGTATAACAACGTAACCTACTACTAAACTTGTACTCAAACTGTTTATGTAAAACCTATGAATTTCACTCAACCTTTGTGTTGACTTTTTAGCATGTTTATCTTAGGAAATTGAGCAACTAAAGGCACGGAGTGGCACGGACTTGAAGATGGCAAAACAGTTATCATTCAAACTTTATGTTTCTAGATTTTGGGACCTCCTTTTATAAAACCCGGATATATTATTGAATGATAACTAATTTTTTCCAAAACGTCTCTTTTGAGTCGTTTTCTATGATTATGACTGTTGTACTATGAAGTAATACCCCAGATTAGCTTCCGCTGCTATATTTGTCAAAATAGGGGTGTTACAGCACTCCATGCCGGGAGACTATTTCTTTTATGTATAACCTTGTAAGGGTTTCCATACTATCTGTCTCTTGGGTAGGGATGTGAAATGTTGCGGAATTTGGGTAAGCGATCGACAATGACCATGATTGTGTCATGTCAGTTTGATCGTTTTGGGGATCGTTTTGTAATGAATTCCATTGTTATTCTCTCCCACTTCCACATAGGAATCTCCAGTTGTACCAGTAAGCCGGATGGCTTCTGACATTCTGCTTTAACTCTAGAGCATGTTAAATATTTGCCAACATACTCAGCGATGGATTGCCTTGAATATTGGACAGCCAATAGATTTTCTTTGATCATGATACATCCTTGTCAGAACCTCGGGTTGAATGGATTACTTTGATTTATGGATCATGCTTGATCAAGTCTTCAGCTTTCCAACTGAGTGGTAACCAAACTTCGACTTCTTGATAATCGCGTTGCATCAGGTCATTTTTCTATGATTTGTCCATTCCTCATAAGTTTCGAGCCTTGATGTTTTCTTCTTCTGAGTGATTAGTTTTGTGCTTCTAAGAATTTATCGATGGTACGTTTGGTTGAATCGGTCATAACTTAATGATCTAACTCAGAGTGGTTTGATTCGTTCCTTTCGGCTTAAGGCATCTGCTACGACATTTGCCTTTCCAGGATGATAGCGAATTTGACAATCGTAATCTGCAAGCAAATCTAGCCAACGACGTTGTCTCATGTTCAACTCTTTCTGATTAAGGATATGCTGAAGACTTTTATGATCTGTGAACACAGTACAGTTTTGGGTGCCATACAGATTGTGTTCCAAATTTTATGAGGCGAAACACTAGTGTCCTATGCGAGATCTTGAGTGGTATAATTTTCTTCCATTAGGATTAAGTTGTCGGGATGCATAGCAATAACCTTTCTCTTTGCATTAAACATCGCTCAGACCTTGATGGATGCATAACAGTAAAACAACAAAATCGTCATTTCTTATGGTATGCTAAAGATTGGAGCTACACGAGATTCTTTTATGCAGAGGAAAGTTGTCTCTTGTCTTACCCAGATATACTTCTTGTTTTTCTAGGTTAATTGCAATCTTCAAGAAATCTTTGATAAATCTCCGATAATAACCGGCGAGTCCTAAGAATTGACATATTTTTGTGGGTGTAGTAGGAGATGTCCAATTCTTAACTGCTTCAATCTTGGCGGGGTCAACATGAAGTCCTTGACTATCAATTAAGTGTCCAAGAAATTGCACAATACGAATCCAGAAATCACACTTGGAAAACTTGGCATACAACTTCTCTTTCTTGAGTAATTCTAGGATTATTCTCAGATGATTTGCGTGCTCTTCTTTGTTATGAGAGTAGATGAGAATATCATCGATGAACACTATTACAAATTTATCTAAGTATGGTTTACACACACGATTCATAAGATCCATGAATACTACAGGTGCGTTAGTTAAACCAAATGGCATCACTTGAATGTCAATAATGTTCGTATCTTGTTCTGAATAGCTGTCTTGGGAGATACTTCATTCCTTACTCTCAGTTGATGTAGCTCTGATATATCTAAGAATCTTCGAGTAGGACTCTCGAACTTAAAGTTGGTCAAATAAGTATCAAATCCGGGTAATGGGTAATACAATTTCTTTACGGTATAGTTTATTCAACTCCCGGTAATCGATACACATCCTGAAAGATCCGTCTTTCTTTTTTATACACAAGACAGGAGCTCCCTAAGGTGAAGTAATTGGTCGTATAAAACCTCGATCTGATAACTCTTGAAGTTGGTTAGATAGTTCCTTCATTTCTGAAGGAGCTAATCTATAGGGTGCTCGGGCTACAGGTGCTGTTCCTAGAATTAGATCGATTTGGAATTCTACTTGGCGAACGGGAGGAAGGCCATGTAGATCTTCAGGAAAAACTTCTAGAAATTCTCTGACTATTGGGATATCTTCTAGTCTTTTCTCGTCTGACTTCTTTTCCATTACTTGTTTTCTCATTGACTTCTTTTCCATTACTTGGATTATGAAAACTTGACAACCTCGGGATATATATCTTTTGGTTTTTATACAGGATATGAGATTTAGTCGGGTTTTCTTTGGTCACCTTGGATGATCAAAGTTTCACTGTTGATTGGGTTGTGGATGAATTTCTCGTCATGGATAATTCTAGCATGATACTCGGATAACCAATCCATACCAATGACGACGTCGAAACTACCGAGTTTGATGTCAAGAAGAAAAAAAAAAATATCAAATTCAAAGGTTGGTTTAACAAAGTCAGAGTTGCACCCTGAATAACGGTGTTTGTGCTTACTAGGTTTCCGTCAGCCATTTCGATATTGTAAAAGGTATCTATTGTAATGGGTGGAATATTTAGCATAGAGGAAGAGATATGGATACGAAACTTTTATCGGCTCCAGAATCAAATAATACTCTAGCTAGATGTTGGTTTAGAAGGAACATACCCGTGACTACGTTCGGGTCTTGGTGAGCATTTCTATCCCTTAGCATGTAGGCTCTTCCCTGGGCATTGTTGCTGGTGGTCTTTCGGCACAAATGATTTGCATAGTTGACGTTCTCCTCTACAGGCATGACAAGTAACTGTCACTGGTAGCAGATTACTTCCAGTGGCTGGCCTTGTTTTTGCAGTTCTTGGTCAGATGGCCCACCTTGTTGCAAGTATTACACTTGACAGTGCAAGGTCTACTGTGATGAAGTAGTGCATTTTCTTACACAAGGGACGGTTTCCAATATACCTATTATTTTCAGTTGGAGTGATAGCATAAAGACCAAAAGGTTCCTGTCTTCTGTTTGTTGTGGTTGGAGATTATTGTAACGCGGTTGTTGGTGCTTGGGTGATCGGTAGTTGTTGTTGTTGTTGTTGTTGAAGTCTCTTATGTCGGCAAACTTTGGTTGTGTTCACTTGATATTGCACGGAGTTTGCTTTGTTACTGATCCTTTAGCCTCTAGGTCTAAGTTAATGGCTTCTTAGAAGGTAGGTTTTTGAGGTTTAGAGGCGGTAACATTTTCCTTCATACTTCGAGGCAATCCCGATGAAAACTTCCATCATTTTTATCAGAATCGGCACCATAGTGGACACAAGGTCTGCCAATTTCCTGGAAATCTTGCTCACATATGTCTTGAGGATATTCCCTTCACGTCAGATGGTAAAATTCGTCTTCCATCTTCTGGACCTCAGTTCGGGGACAGTACTTCTTTATCAAAAGCTTCTTGAATTCAACCCAGGTAATCTTGTAAGCTTCTTCTATCCCAATAGGTTGGGCAAAAGAATTCCACCAGGATAGAGCTTCTTCAGTTAAAGTACCAGTAGCAACTTCCCATTCCGTCTTCGGTACCAGTTGCTACGGGAAAACACTAATTTAGTTTGCTTAAACCAGCGGATAAGTCTAACAGCTCCTTCTGAACCCTTAAAATTGATAGGTTGGCAACTCATGAACTCTTTGTAGCTACACTTTCTTGCTATAGGAGCTTCTCTTTCTCTGGTGTTCCTATTGGTATTGTCAGCATTTACCATTGTTGCAGCTTGTGCTTCCAGAGCTGCGGTAACACTGTCAGCAACTAGTTTCCTGATGGCAGCTTGAGTCATGGCTGGTGCTTCAGATGTTGACGTCCTTTTGGGAGGCATTCTATCAACATAAGACAACACGTAATAAGAATGATATTGTTGGAAACACGAAAAGTGTCGGTCACTTCCAAGTTGTAACAAGTCTTAGCTCGTAGTTAGTATCATGATTAGATTAGTAATCTAGTCCGGCCCAAGGCCCATGGGTGGCCCAACTAAGCCCATGGCCGGCCAATGTTAGGCTATATATATCCCCTCTCCTAGTCTTGGAGAGGGTTGGTTGTTCCATTTTTCCATTTACTTCATTTATACAATTCATCCATTTTCCATCATATCTCTCTCTAACACCACAACCCACATCTCACTCTTGTTCTTGGTTTGATCTTAAGATTACTAGTATTCTTCAATTGGTATCAGAGCAATGGAGTGATGTGTTTAGTTTTTGTGTTTGATTTGTGTTCAAAAACCTTTACAAAGAGCAAATTAGTGATTCAAACTGATTTATATAGTGAACATGCCTATTGGAAAGCGACTTCGGTCCCAGCATTAGACCCATCTCATTCTTCCACAACCGTCATAGTTGAGGTTCCAAAAGAACTTCCTACAGTAAGTATGGTGAATACTAGCTTGAAAGAGCTTAAACGCCATCTTACTGGCTTTGATCAGGTTGTCAAAGAAAGAACCACTGCCACAGCTATCACTGAGGGCACGTGGGGGTTTGAACATTGATAAGTGCTTAATTACACATATCTTTTACCTTCAAAAATGAGCTTAAATGACCAAAAACAGACAAAAACTGCC
>BQNB010051177.1:0-41135 GCA_026074375.1 Tanacetum coccineum
TAGTAGTCATTCTCATGTTAGACAAAATAGAATTCCTATATTTGCCCAATGAAGTGTAGCAAAGATAAAATTTGTATTATCTTTTCATAGAGGGCCTAACATGACTCAACTAACATGCTTTAATTCCGGTTCGCATAATCCTAATCAAGATGTGTAGAATTCTAAGGTTAAATGAGAGAGCAAGCAAGTTGTTGTAGGTTAAGAGAGAATGAGTCATCTAGAACCTAGGAGTATGCTTAAGAGTGACAATGTGTAATGCTCTATAATTAGAGTGTTCAAATAATGCACCTTTGCATTTATTTTATGAAAGAAATCCAATTAAGATTATTTACCTCAATAGATCTTGTGTTTGTTTCTTTGTAGAAATAATGATGATTAACTAAAGTTTAGTTACATCTATGTTAGACTTTTAAGCAAGAGATTCACAAGAGGAAGATGTCTTAAATCTAATGCCATAGGGTGGATTTACCTAAACCTAATATTTATCTAAGATGAAGGATCCATCGATCCGTGGAGGTGTCGAATATGAATCTAAGACGAAGGATCCATCGATCCGTGGAGGTGCCAAATTTAGGCAAAGATCATTTTCCCACTATTTGGGAGATGGTGTTAAATTAGGTTATTAGGAAAAGCTTATATAACTTATAAGGGTTCTTGGTTTGAGTTTTCGGAAATGACTTCCAAGACTTGCTTATCAAATTAGAGTACTTATGAGTTTCTCGATGGAAATTCATAAGTCGTCAATCCTACTTAGAGTGTGTTAAGTTTAGCATGTATAATTTGACCATAGCTAATAACACAACATTTGAACACTTTAGACTCAATGAAACATCTTCATTGCAAGTGTGAATTGCAATTCGATGACTAATCTTGTTGTCTTGCAATTGACTTTGTGATTTTATGTAATAACCAAGGATGGTTAAACATGTAGACACGGAAAAATATCTATGGTCATTTGATTGATATTTCCGTGATCTAGATAAATCCTAGTCTCGATTTCATGTTCATATTCTAATTTTGTAATTAGATTGAATAATGAGATTGATTATCGTTTGAATAATAATCATCTTCATATTCGAAATCCTCTTAGGATCACTCCTAGTCCTAACCTTAGATGGTTAAATGGTTCTTATTTGGTGAAGAAGAAATATTATGCTTATTTGGTGAAGTAAGAGAAAGTTTTGATGAGAGGATAATTTGAGTTTTAAGTTGTGCTTTTGAATTGTTTGAGCAAAGTTACATATGTTGTGCATTTGCTCATGTTGGCTTTTCGGAGATGACGACTTTACCAATTGCATTGCAAGGTAAATTACTTGAATATTTTAGACAAAACATTCAAATCGTCAATCCTACTTCATTATGTATTTTATGCATGTATTTTCTAAATATTTGGAACACAACTATTGAACAAGTAGACTCGATATGACATCATCTACACAAGTGTGAGTTATGATCCGATGCATATTCTTATCATCTTGGAAAGAGATGTCGTTATTTTCATATCAATCGAGTGTGATTGAGTATGTAGGTTTAAGATAATATCTTTTGTTATATTTTGATATAATCTTAAAGCTAGACAAATAAGAATCCGATTTCTTGCCCATATTTGAAATCTTGTCAATTAGATTCGATAATAACATCAATCATAGTTTGAATAATGAGTTGATATATATATATATTCGAAATCTTTCTTGACCCTCACGAACACTCTTTTAAAAGAAGACAAATAAAGATTTTCATAGTGTGTTCCACTAATCCTAAGACTAGTTGTAAGTGTGAGGTTGATGAATAATGACAAGTTAATTTCTTACTTCAAGATTGTGATATATTTTGCGTGTGCAAAAAACTATTTGTTGTTATGCATAGTATGCATAGTTTTTGACATTTTATTAGTATATGAATGATTTTTCTAACCATTTTAATACAACACACATCTTTTGTAAAACACTATATGTTTATAAAAAGAATATAATTATGTGTGTGTGTTAGAACAATGCAAGCACAAGCAAAGTTTAAAAAATATATTTTCTTTTACTTAATTACCAATGTATTAATACAATCTTTTATTTTGTTTAACCAACCCAAGATCAAACAACGCAAGATGATGAAAATATTTAGACATTTTGTTGAAAGAGAGATAATGTGTTGGAAATATTTTAATGATGGGTTTTAACATATGATATTAGGACATTACTTTTCCACACACTTGACAAACAATTAAACTCTCATTCCTAAGTGGGTTACTACACTCAAAATGATCTACAAGATGTTATGTAACACTTGTAAATATAGTGATTTATGCCTATATGCAATGCGCAAACAATTTTACAACTTAACGTAAGAAATCTAGCGTAATTCCTATTAGGCATAATCCGAAAACTAGTAACATACAAATAACATACATGGCACATATATCTAGATATATAATTAGCTCAATTACAAATAGTAATGATTACTTATTAATATCTATTAACTAAGTTGAAACAAAAGTAAACACACATAATCATCTAGCATACACATAAGGATATTCGTCGTTGTTTTGTGTATTAGATATAACGATGTATACTTAGCTTGATTTGATTTGAGAATAAAATAATTCCTTCTCATTTCAAAAATTAATTAAGATCAATATTTTGAAAGGACAAATACACTATTTCAAAAGATTATCAATTAGAAATGTCACGACACAAAGAAAAATATAAAATGAGCAAGTTTTTAAATACCGTTAAAACGGAACTCAAAGTTGTGGACCACTATCTATTATTTTACATTTCTGACTTCTTTAAGTTTTAGAATGATACTTGGAAGTGTTTTTTAAATGAAAGTAGACTCAATTATCTTTGAAATGGCGGGTGGCACGACTTCTAAACTCTTTCGAAAAACAACGGACGAAAGTCGCGATTGATTTATCATGATTTTTTGAAGTTTAGCCAATTCAGGCTAAACCAAACCGACTGCCCCCATAAAGATGACTGCGGCCCCCAGATATATAGGGGGCCACACCTAATCATTTATGGGACCAGCCACCAAGGTGACTCCAAACACATGTTTTTTGAGTATAACATCCATTTGGTGAGCTTAATGTAGGAGGACTTTCAGAAATTGTTTCCTCACACACACATGAAATAACTTGTTTTAGACGCCATTGCATCTCTTTCTTACGAACAAGAAAAATATGTATTGACATTTCTAAACTCTTTTTAGAATATTTTCCTTCAAGCTGTTATACAAAGTATATCTAACAACAAAATTAGTACGAATCAAGCAATAAAACACTTTTCATATTTAATCCCCCTTCATGTGTAATTTGAGACATGGATCGTACTCTATTTTAAAAACCATTTGTTTTGAAAATTAGAGCGACGTGGCTTTGATACCGATTATGGAAACCGTAGAGGGAGGTGAATACGTTTCCTTTTAAAAACTTTAAATCTTTTGTATTAATTTTTACATTACTCTCTGTCGGCGGTCACATAAATATATGGGGGCCTCCTAATACATAAGGGGGGCGCCCTATTTAAAGGGACCGCCTCCAGAAGAGGTTTTCGGATTAGATTATTTGTATCAAATCACCAATCAAATTTGACGCAATATGAGAAGTGTTGATAATGGATTTATACTAACTAGCACATACTTTACCAATATATCCACACTCACAATGTTTACTACAAAGAGCTACACAACCATGACTAACACAACATACACAACAATTCACACAATCATAAGCACAATGCAAATGTAAAAGTAAAGCGATATATGTAAAGACATAAGTAAAGAGAAAGGTAAAAGAAAATGCAAACCGGACACGGTGATTTATAGTGGTTCGGTCATGAAGCTCCTCTTCGCCCTACTCCACTCCCCGAGTATCCAACTCGAGAGTTACTTATCACTAATCGAACAAGTCTCCCTTTCAGCGGAGAAAACCTTATACCAATGCTTACATTATTTTTTGACACTAAGCTAGATGTCGAGTTCTTCTTCGGGTACAACCAAACCGGATATATTTTATGGCCCAACATAACAAACCTTGTGTTTTATGGCCTAAACACATAAACCGCTTCGCTTACATTATTTTTCGACACTAAGCTAGATGTCGAGTCCTAATCTTAGCTAGAACCAATCTACCACTTCACCAATGTATTTTAAGGCCTAAAATACTAACCAACCCACAATCAACACATCCAAATATATACATCATTTGGATCTACACACTACTAAAGATTGGAAGACATGGACTCGATCTATATGTAACAAATGTTACAAATGGACTAACTAGACTACATAACTTCAGATCTTGAAGATGACCGAAGTTCTTCTCTTGCACATGAGGAAAGGAGGAAAGGATAGAAGATTTGACCACATTTAAACAAGATTAACCAAGTTGAATGATCAAAGATTTAGAGAGATTTAGTGAGATCTAGAGAGAGAAAGAACTAAAAGAAAATCGTACAAAAGGGTTGTGTAAATAGTTGGAGGTGACCCACTATTTATAGGAGCTGAAAAACAGCCTGTCAGGATACGGCGGTCCCAGATATATTAGGGGGCCGCCGCCCTATTTAAGGGACTGCCCGATAGACGCTCCTATTTTTGTCTTTTTGTGGTGACAAACTTGTCTGGTGAAAGTGACACTTGTTTTGGGGGGAAAATAGCCAGATTTGAATTTTGAAATAATTACCACATTAAACATTTCTTTATAATTCAAAAATAATTTATCTAATTGATTTTTGAAAAATTGTGTTGTCACATTTATAAAAATGTGAAGTTTTAAGACAAAAACTTATTTCTTTGATCATCCTACAAGTTTAATGTTTGTTTGTACATACCTTATGTGATTTACGTCAGGTGCAAACAAACATCGGTGTTGATGCAGATTTAAGACGTCGAGAGATGTTTATATATGTATGCATTGATGATTTGTGATTACGAGTAACTAGCATACTTTACATTACGTATTACAAGTCACATGTTTGCCATCAGCAAAACATAAAGAGATCGTATAGATTAAATATCGTAATATTTGCACTAACAACACCGATCATATAACTATCCCACACCCTTGCCATGTACTCACCTTTAGTGCAGGATGCCCCTAGTATAACCCTCCGAGCCTATCTTTTTTCGTGGTTCTCGTAATTTTTTGGTGGATTCCAGATTATTAATGAAGAGCATTTTCACCCTTAACCAATTGTTACACCCAAATCGCCTTAGCCTACCTTGTATGTACTCACTTTTAGTACATTATTGTGATAACCCAAGTTAATTACTGAGTACACGGTTACTAAGTTCTTATCCGTATAAATACAGTTTTGGGACGATTGTGATTCATGATAGTATTTATTTCACGGAAAAATAGGGAAAAAAGTTAAGTCAATACCCCCATACGTTTGTTAGATGATCTACCTCAAATCGGGTCATTAGTTAGATTGTAAATATCAAGCATGTAAAAGCTCAAGTGTATGGGTACGTGTTATAAACCCCATCTAGTGACGTATTATGTTATTAAAAAAAAAGTAGAGAAAAAAATAAAAAAGAAAAAAAAGAGATTGATGTAGAGTTGTGTAGAGTTTGTATATCTTCGTCCGAGTCTTGGCTTAGCAACCAAACCAGCGTGTATTCGTGTAAATAATTAGCTAACCATTCCACTTCAAATTCACCCAAAGCCACCCAAATGTATCTCATCCGTTTTCATTTCTATTATATGTTATCTTACACCTACACCCCACAACCCTTTGAAAGACCTCTTAGATAGTAATGAATAATGCTTGCGCCTAGCGATGGAGGTTTGATCCTTTACAAAGCCTATGGTAATTTATATGCTATGACAGGTAATGAGTGTTGATTTTCTGTTTCCCCTTTATGTTATAACTTATTATTCAACCGAGTAAAAGAGAGAATCCTAAACACTTATGTGAGGTGCTAGTATATATCTTCCGTGCTTTTAATTACGAGGTCTAGAAGGTTGTGTTGTAAAATACTTTTAAAGAGTAGGTAAAATGACCCTCATATTGCTATTGTCTAGGTTGAAAAGCCCATTTTCTTGAGGACAAGCAAATCCCAAGTGTAGAGGTATTTGATGAGGTGTCATTTTATACACTTTTCGGGGTCGTTTAACCCTCTAAATCATGTATTTATGCCCAAAATAGGTACTTAATCGTTCCTTTTCAGGTATTTCGCATTTGGAAGGCATTTGGAGGAAATACACGTGACTTGGGCTCATTTGGAGAAGAAACGGACAAGACTACGGACCTACACTAACATCTCTCAAGGTTATGTTCTCAGCGGCTGGAGACGGCGTCACAAATACAACGTGACACCGTCAAAACGAAGACCATGACGCGTTACAAGATTCCACGACAACGTCAGAGCACACGACCCAACCCATTATCTAGAATATTCTCTTTCATGATGGTGTCACAATTAAAACGCGACGCCGTCGTAGCGATTTTCCTATATATACAAACCCGAATTTAGGGTTTTAAGTGTGTAACTTTAGAATAAAAAAAGGGTACGAACCCTAGTTCGTTTAGCAGTTTAGCAGCTGTTAGGGACGATTTTAGGGCCTAAAAACCCTATTGTACTACCTTGTTTTAATCAAGTAAGACTATCTTAATCATTTAATATGTCTTGTTGTGTGATTCTTATCTGTTCTTACTTTATCTTTAACTATGCTTAGCTTAAACCTTTATTGTGTTTATTTAAGTTGTATGAACCTAGGATGTAGATCTTCAATGTAGATCTTAGTGGTGTTACTTCTTGTAATGAATATGCATGTTAGGTCTTAGAAAACCAGCTTTTGTCTGCATCGCTGTTGATATGTCTAGGAAAACATGATTATGTAGAAAGGATACCATCGGGTAACAGTCTTCATACTACCTTGCCCCCTAATATGGTTGATCCACTCTTAATATATTTCAAATGCATTTAATATACTCTTAGGAGCCTTGGAATAGTCTTCATACTACCTTACTTGTGTGTTGCCTTAACGGAATATTAAATAGACTGCGGGTTCGTGTAATTCGTTCATGACTTAGGAAATAATTACATAGATCATCCCAAGTGTGACAGAGCAACAACACTAGGAGAAACAATCTAGGGAGTAATACATGATTAAATAAACACAATCTTTTATAATATTGTTATCACCAGTAGTTTAGATTATTATTTAGTTTAAATAGCTAAAACTAAACCAAACCTCTCAATTATATGATTTACCTGCTTTTCATAAAATATAAAAATAAAAAAAGAATCTTCTCTCAACCTTTAGAATTCTGTTAGACCGTGATTAAGCCTTCCCAACCTATTCCTCGAGTGAACGATAACAACCCCCCAAGTCTTGCCTATATTACTACTACAACGATTAGGTGCTCTGCCTAGGGAGTTGTAAAACTTCTTATTGAACTCTTACGAGACCTCGCATCATACTTCATTTGGTTTCCATATAGCAATTCTATCTTGAGTACTCAATCTATTTTGTATAGCCATCCAAACAACAAAAGCATGTCTAGGAATGCATTTATTGAACCACATTATCTTGTGCCATTCAACTTTAAAGCCTCAGTAAACAGATCCTTCCAAACATACTTGACACTAAACTTCCTTTCCTTGCCAGCATTATCTACCTAAACTATATCATCATTCATATTATCATATAATCTAGGAAATTTATATTGGATTAAGACAGGATACTCATTCACCCATCCATCAGGCCAATTTCTATTTTCTTTTGCTACTAATTCATCTACTGTAGTATCAATATTCATTCTAGCTTTATATATTTCCCTTGTAGTAACAACTTCACACAAAGGGCCTCTAACATCCCAATTATCATACCATGCATTTACAGAATTACCATCCCCAATCTTCCATAAAACATGCTTTCTAATCTTATCACTTAATCTTAGTATTTCTTTCAAACCTGCACTACTATTAGCTGTAGCATTTACTTCCCAAATACTTCTTCCTTTTAGATTTTCAGAATTGACCCATTTAACCCACAGAGTACTCTTTTTTGAAACCACATTCCATAACTGTTTGATCAGCAGAACTTCATTCCATTCTTGTAAATTTTTAATCCCCAATCCACCTTGATCCTTAAGCTTACAAATACTATCCCAAGAGACCTTAGCCTTTCCTTTTGTCAACTCCCCTTGACACCACATGAAACCTTTAAGAAGTTTATTAATCTCATATATCACATTCTTTGGTAGGAGAAAAACAGAAGCCTAATAAACTTGCATAGAACTTAAAACTGATGCTATTAATTGAAGTCTACCAGAATATGATAATGCCTTATTTCTCCAATCCAACACCCTATTCTTAACCTTTTCAATTAGAGGCTTACAGTCAGTAGCACTTATCTTTTTAGTGATCAAAGGAACCCCTAAATATCTGACTGGTAACTTCCCTATGACAAAAGGAATAATATCAAGATTGATAGCCTGCTCTGCATTAGTCATTCCACCAAACAACACTGTACTTTTGCTCATATTAGCTTTAAAACCTGAATAACTGCTGAACTCTTCTAAAGCCTCTTTTATGATGCTTACTGATTTTACATCCCCATGACAAAAAACTAACAAGTCATCAGCAAAACATAAGTAAGTTATATTCAATTTCTTACATCCTTTATGGTATTTGAAACCTTAATCTTTATCAATTTTTTCTCCCAAAATAATACTGAAAACCTCCATAACAAGAGTGGACAAGTTAGGAGACATAGGATCTCCTTGTCTTAATCCTCTTCCTCCACTAAAGTACCCTTCTCTTTCTCCATTAATATTGATGGAGAACTTAGTAGTACTTACACATACCATAATCCATTCAATCATCTTAGTAGGGAATCTAAAGTGCTTTAAAATATCTTTAAGAAACCTCTAATCAATAGTATCATATGCTTTCTGAAGATCAATTTTAAAGGCAACTTTTTGTATTTTATGTTTTCTGTTATATTCTTTAAACAATTATTGAGCCAGTAAGATATTATCAGTGATCTGTCTTCCTGCTATAAAAGCACTTTGACTTTCATTAACTAACTTCCCAAGAACACCTTTAAGCCTATTTGTAATAATCTTACTTATGTATTTGTAAATCACCTTACAACATGCAATAGGCCTAAAATTAGAAACCTTGTCAGGACTTTGTATCTTAGGAACAAGAGATATCAAAGTAGCATTTACCTCCCCTAATAGCTTCCCATTAACAAAAAAATCTTGAATTGCCTTACATACATCTTTACCAATGATACTCCAAGCAGATTTATAGAACCTTGCAGTATAACCATCAGGACCTGGAGCCTTTGAATCCTCAATATCAAACATTGCATTTTTCACTTCCACGTCACTTATTCCTCTACACATCCTCTCTGTATCATCTGTAACATTTCATATTTTCAGGTCATTTACGACGCTATTTATTTGAGTCTCGTACGCGTTTACTTTTTATTCTTATTATATAGTTAAATTTCGTAAGCTAAAAATTATCATTTAACGTAAACGGACACCAAACAAATTAAAGTTTACGTCAAGCAAGCATTATATTATTTTTCAAAAATAATAATTATTTTTTTATTTTATTTTTAGTGGTTACGTAAAGCTTTTACGTTTCGCGATAAATTTCGTTTAGGCATACCCGGAACCACCAAAATAAATTTAAGCTTTAGCAAATACTCATTTTTATTTTCAATGCTCAAAGTTTTATAAAACTTTACCCACATTTATCTATTGGGCCGAATTTACCTTAAAAGAAATAAGCTAGATAATTCATTTCTCAAGTATACATTTTAAATAAAATACTACACTTTATAAATTCCAAGTATTTTACCATTTTTGTTCAAGATATTAGCTAGTCCTTTCACTTCCTTCATTTCATGGGATAACTTCCATCTAAGGGGACCAAAGAACACTTATCATAAATAAGAACCATGTACACATCTAGAGATAGTAAGACTTAGACTTAGGACTAGTGATTTTGACAAAGTACTCCCCTATTTCCCTCTTTGTGTTTTGCCGTCCCCCTCCCCCGTTGTCTCTTGACAATTTTGACTAACTAACTTGTCCATTTGACCACCTTAGAACATATAATACTAGTGTATACATTCACTTTTCATTTGATTAAGTAAATCAACACCATTTCTCTATTTTGGTGCTACAATTTCACGTCCCAAAATAATATACACCAAATCATCATTAAACTTTTATTTACCACCTTTACAAGTGATCATACATCATACCTAAGGCATACCATGGAGGTTTAAAGGCTTGGTTAAGCTTTTACAAGGGTTAAGTAAGGATTAAAGCTAGTTAAGGTTTTCTTGGAGATTTAGGGTTTTCACCCTTAATTTTCAAAGCAAGGGTTTAAATCACAAGGGTGTGATTTGTTTGTCATTCCTCACTCATTCACCTAAGGTAATCTAAAACCTAATCATTTTTATTACTTATGATTTCATGTGTATATATAATGTTTATATGGCTCATCACCATTAGGATACTTTTAAACTGTAAATGACTGTTTACTTATGAACATGATTTTGTATACTCTCTCACATGTTATATGGTTACTAATGTCATGTTATAAATGGAGTATAAGTATTGTACACTTGTTGGTTATGTATAAAAAGTATATGGAAAACTAGTTAACTAAAAGTTACTTAAGAAAGTTTATGAATTAAAGGTGTTGTTAATGACTTGTTATCTTGGACACTTGGACAAAATATGGACTAATGGACTCTATAATATATAAGACTTATGATATAAAGTGATATAAAGAACTTGTGGTATTTTATTTAGTTGAAAAGTAAATAAAACAAGTTATATAAATAAAGTATACATATACTTATTAAAAAAGGGACTGTTTTAGGGTTCGAATTTTAATCAGCCATTTTATATTTTATTAAATACTACGTCCCATGACGGATTCCCAAGAGTAGAACTCGAAAAACCGATTGATATACTAAGGAGATATGACGATTACAAGTTTAAGATAATTAATATTTTATATATAAAGTTATGTTCACCAGGAACATTAATTTTTGCGAAAACATCCATAATCATAAGTAGAAATTTTAATACAAGAACGTGTTCGACATGAATCACTAAAAACGGAGTTAAAACGAGTAATATTATGCCGTTTCAAGTTATCGTCACATTTTTTATAAAAGCTGAAAAACCGTAAATGCTTCAGCAGCTATTGAAACTCAGTTTGAGGACCTTCGGGTCCGATTGAGCCGAAGTGTAAAACTACAAAGTTGTTCGGAACGACATTTTACATAAACCTGCCGATTTTCATAATTTTCGGATATATGGTTTGTAAACTAGACACTTTTCCTGACATGAATAGTGCTTATGCGTTTTTAATAAAAATTTTTGCGAAAACATTTTAGAAGCACTTATATAATATTTATACATGTTTTTAACTTTTATAAATATTATTTTACAAGATGATTAAACTACTTATACGATAACATTATACGAATAATAAAAACGTTAAATCAAGTGTTTTTAACAAATAAATAAATTATTGGACAAGTATACTATTTTTATTTTACGAGTACAAATACATGGTTATTATTTAACAAATGCGATTTAAATATTGTTCCATTCTTTTTAAATTAAACAAAAAGATCTAGGTGGTGATGTAACGCTATAACTTGTGATGTAGTATTTAGAATAAATACATTACACTCATTCGGCCTATAATTATTTAGGTTGCATTCGGACCTTCACGTGACATTTCCACTCGTCGACTTACGTTATTCACTTTTGAGGTGAGTTTCATAGCCCCACCTTTTCTCTTTTAATAGTTTTCACAAATTGTTTTCGGGGTGAGAATACATGCTTGTTTTACTAAGAAAACTTATTGATTTCCACTACTTAAGCATTAATTGACTATCTTTATTAAAGCTTGATTTGCTTTACTACATGATTTGAGATCATTGATTATCTATTTGTGAAACTGTGAGTTTCGGACACATTATTTGTTTTACTTTGGACACAAGTGTTTTTCAATTTTATGCTATCCAGATTATTGCCTGAATGCTATTGCCTAAGATCCACGAACATGGGTGCAATTCCCTTATAATTACGAATACAGGTGCAATTCCTTTATAATTATGAATACATATGCAATTCCTTTATAATTACGAACACGGGTGCAATTCCCTTATAATTACGAATACAGGTGCAATTCCTTTATAATTACGAACACGGGTGAAATTCCCTAAGAATTACGAATACGGCTTCGATGTCATGAGCTTAGTGCAATAATACATGTTTCGGACCATGGAATACGTACATGGTCTGCCATTATTTGTTTTGGACTACGGAATACGTACTTAGTCCACTGTTACTTAAATCTTGTGGACCACTAAACTGTTTGATTACATTAACATTTCTTGATTTATTGAATCACTACTTGGATTTCGGAACTAATACTTCTAAATGTTGTAATGCTTCTTTTCTTACTGAAATATTTCTTAAATTATTTCAATACTGCTTTTACTTAAACCTATGAATTCACCAACATTATTGTTGACATTTTTGCATGTATTTTCTCAGGTGATTATTTTGCTAGTTGAGCATTGGGAGCATTCGAGTCGCGCGGATATATATTTTTGAAGGCTTTATAATTTTAGTACCATTCAATAAACGTTTTGACAATGTTTTCTAATACATTATAAATGTGACCTATTGCAACTCTGATATTTTATTAAATCGAATGTGACATTTTATTAAAACGTCTCTTTTGAGATCGTTTTCTGTAACTTGTGTGTATGAACTATGAAGTAGCACCCCAAAGTGGTATTCCGCTGCGTTGTTGCCCGTGATGATGTTCTAACCCGCAACATCCTATGTTCGACATGGTATACGTTCGTTTGCCTAGTGATAGCTAATCACCCGAACGGGGATGTCAATCCCAATAGATCTATTCATAACATTCGCGCTCACAGTCCAGTAATTGACAGTTCATGATAAATGGGCTAGAACCTCAAGAATGGGTTATCGCTACTTAGGCAACACGTAATCATAATATGAAACTTAACCACTTGTGTCCAGTTGTAAAACATTGCATGTTTCTCACCCCAAAAACTTATAAAACAAAAGCATGTAAAACGTGGGGCTATGAACTCACCTTGAGTGAGCGAATAACAAGAATATCACAGATAATGTGTCACGTCAATTGTCAGATGCAACCTATTTAAATTAAGGTCGTATAAGCACTAATCGCTTTGATTAACTAACATCATATACAAGTCTATGTTAGTTACATCATACTATCGTTCGGGCTATCATAATTTAAGAGGTCATGTAGTGACGTATGAGGAGCTAGGACACTTTAAATCGTAAATCCAACAACTCGTCGATACGCCACCCCGAAGAGGCCTCATTATGAAACTCCCTAGTAATATAGTACTTTGATAACCACATATAATTCTATATAGCTTCATCACCGTCTATTTGTAATTTAGAAATCGTTGTTATAGAGTGAAAACGTTTATAATTACAGTTTTAGTAAAACTGGCATAACTTTCGCGTTTTAAGCCCGATTTTGACGTTTCTTATGCCCACGCTTTCGTATTAGGACGAGTTATCATAATTTGGACCTCCTGGTGAACAGTAACTTTTACTGTTCACACCAGACCCTAGATGTATTTATATAGTTTTTGTTATCGTAAAACCCGTAAATGTCGTATTTTCTTCGTTATAGTTCTGTTTTTAACGATTCTTTCATTCACGTTCTTATAATTGAAAGTTCTATATATTTATGAGGTTTTACAAATGATAAAAGTTTCTGACAATGAATAGTAACTTTTAAAAAAATAGTTTTACTAAAAGTATTTATTGTCGTTAAACTCGCGTTAATTCATAACTCCTTCGTTATTAATTGATAAAATTCGATTTTCTTATCATTTTTGGAAATCCTAAATATATGTACAAATCTGTTAAAAATACTAACTTTCTGTTTTTGACGTATTTTTAACTTGCTTTATAAAGTTTATTTTATAAAACCGGTATTAACGTAAATCGTATTTTTATCGTAACCTCTTCGTAATTAATCCGTTTTTCGAGTTTCTTACCTTTTTGGATCGTCATGAGACGTATTATTTTATAAAAAAATATAAATTAACAGGTTGTATGTCGAAGTAAAACAAGGATTTAGGATGTCTTTTCCTTGATTTCCATATGTAACTTTGTTTCTATAACTTTAAAACTTTGGATTTTACATAAGTCTTTTATAACGTTAAAATATTTTAAATTTTTATATGTATTACATATATTAAGTCCATTAGTTCATATCTTTGTCTAAATTCATGTTTAACAAGTCCAGAATGATACTTTTAATCAAACTTTCTTAAGTAATCCTTTAAAAAACTTAATTTGTACATATACATGTTTGTTACTTATCCAACAAGTTACACACTTATAACCCCCTTATATTATGAATTATCAACCTAATTATTATATAAAAAGGTTACAAAAAGCATAATCACAAGTAAAAAATCCCTTTACATATTTAAAAGTCCTTAATACTGGTGATTTCAATCTATAGAAACATCTGTATACAATAAATCATGAAAATGAAAAATATAAAAGGTTTTAGGTAACCTTAGTGATGAATGATGACAATGAAAAATATGTGTTAAACCCTTGTTTAGACTTTAAACCCAAGCTTGCACCCTTGAAAACCCTAGTTTTCTTAGAAAACCCTAATCTTACAAAACTTTCTTCAGATACTATAAATGGTTAACACCCCTTTCTAACTCCTTAGGTTATCATAGTAATGATGATATGATATTGTTGTGTAAGGTCTTGTAAATCAACTATAAATTATTAAAAGGTTGTGTTTGATGCGTAGGTTTGTAGGAAAGAAAAGGAGATGGTTTTGATTTTTGGTTTAAAAGTGTTGAAGTGTATGTGTTGTTTTTCTTACTACTTGCAAGTATATATAATATAAGAGATAGCCTAGTGTATAATCAAAGACCATAATGACCAAGAGAAGGGGAGGGATGGGCGGCATAGGCATAAAGGTGTGACTAGTGGTCAAAACCATTAGTTATGCTTATAAGTCTTGCAACTCCATACTTGCACCTTGCCTTAGGTAATGTTTAGGTGTCCTTGTGTTCCTTATTATGGAGGTGATCCCATGAAATCAAGGAAGAAATATCTAGCTTATTTCTTGTAATAAAATGCAAGTATTATACTTGCTCTTTTGAAAGTGTAAGTAATATGGAAGTGTTGTTAGTGATATAATTTGTATACTTTGCAACTTGTGAAGTCTTGGTTATTTCTTGTATATAATTCGGCAAGTGGGGCTAACATATGAGCGATATTAGTAAATTTGGGTATAGGGTATAAAAGTGTGTAGTTGTTGAAGGTAGAATTTTTGTTGTGGTTACCGGGGAATGCCTAAACTTAATTTTTTCGCGAAAAAGTATACACTTTAGTATCGATAAAAATAAAATGAACAAAGACCATACTTATTCTCAAAATAATGATTTAATACTTGATTGATGTAAACGCTTAATTGTTTGATGCCCGTTTACATTGAACGCTAATTTTTAGCGTACGCGATTTAACTTAACGTTTATGATTTAAAGCAAACACGTACAATACAAAAGATAAATAGTAGATTTATCGACATCGTCAATGACTTGAAAACACAGGGTGTTATAGACTTCCCTCGTTAAACTAGCCTTGTCCTCAAGGCTTACGATGCAGCACTTGATGACGGTGCGGTCTTTGTGAACAGATGTGGGTATTTCTTCTGGAATTGATCCTCGCGTTCCCACGTAAACTTAGGACCTCGCTTGGAGTTCCATCGAACTTTGACTTCAATGGAATGCGGCTTAGCTTCAACGTTTAACTTATGGGCTCCAGGATCTCAACGGGTTCCTCAACAAATTGAAGCTTGTCATCAAAATGAAGTCCATCCAACGGAACGGCTAACGGTTCGTCGGCATAGCACTTTTTCAAATTGGATACATGAAATGTATTGTGAACCCTGCTTAACTCTTCTGGAAGCTCGGGCTTGTAAGCAACCTCTCCAACCTTTTTTAATACCTTGAAAGGTCCAACATACATGGGGTTTAACTTCCCCCGTTTGCCAAAACGTACGACCCCTTTCCAAGGCAAAACTTTAAGCATAACTTTATCCCCGACTTGGAATTCCATCGGTTTACGCTTTAGATCGGCGTAACTCTTCTGTCGATCACGAGCGGCTTGCATCCTTTGCTTGATTTAGATGATTTTCTCAGTCGTCTCTTGAATTAGTTCTGGACCAAGGATTTGAGCTTCTCCAATTTTGGTCCAACAAACAGGTGAACGACACTTTCGACCATAAAGTGCTTTGAATGGTGCGGCCTTGATGCTAGCGTGATAGCTATTGCTATTGAGAAACTCGGACTTATTATGGCAATTTGTTACCATACCCTTTCCAAAGTAGATTGTACAAGCATGCAACATATCCTCGAGAGTTTGAATAGTCCTCTTGCTTTGTCCGTCTGTTTGTGGATGGTATGCAGTACTCATATCTAAGTTAGTACCTAAAGCATTCTGAAGTGACCTCCAGAAATTGGATGCGAACCTCGGGTCACAATCACAAATGATTGAAACAGGTATTCCATGCCTCGTGACAACCTCCTTTAGGTATATTCTTGCAAGTTTATCCATAGGATCAGTCTCTCTCATTGGTGTGAAAATTGCAGACTTAGTGAGTCGGTCAACAATCACCCAAATGGTGTCGTAGCCTTGCGATGTCTTAGGAAGCTTAGTGACAAAATCCATAGTGATGTTGTCCCATTTCCATTCAGGTATCTTGGGTTTTTGTACCACAATCCTGATGGCCTTGATGTTCTGCCTTGACCTTAGCACAAGTCAAATACTTGCTAACATAGGTGGCGATGTTTGCCTTCATATTCGGCCACCAATATAGCTTCTTCATATCTTGCGTAACATTCTTGTTCGGAACCGGTTTGAATAGGAGTATTTTGACTTGTGGGACTCGTGCATGATCACAGTCCAAAATCGCCATAACAGGGTAGCCAACTCCTGCCATTGAGGCATAGAGTTCCATCCGCACGGGGTTCCAACTTTTCTGTCCTAATCGCCTCTGGATTTTTAGCGTTTTCAACCAACATTCCTCCAACATCTTCGTTCTTGATGTTCTCTGGTTTTCGTGCTTCAGTCTGAGCATTCAAGATTTGTTTGGGAAGATCCAAGCCAATAGTTATGACTAAGGCTCGAACTCTTAATGGTTGATCTCCCTCCTTCCTGCTTAAAGCATCAGCAACAACGTTTGCCTTTCCCAGGTGATAACGAATCTCACAATCGTAATCACTGAGTAACTTCAACCAACGACGTTGCCTCATGTTCAACTCTTTCTGATTAAGAATGTGTTGTAGCTCTTATGATCAGTGATACCGTTGCTCTTGGTTCCATACAGGTTAGTGCCTTCCAATCTTGGGCAAACATACTGCTCCAAGTTCCAAATCATGAGTCGTATAATTCTTCTCGTGGATTTCAGTTGGCGTAATGCATAAGCAATCACCTTTTCTCTTTGCATTAACACAATGCCAACCCCTTCTTTGAAGCATCGCAGTATGCGATAAAATCTTTGCTTCCTTCAGGTAAGGCCAGGATTGGTGCACTGCACAACTTCTGCTTTAACAGTTGAAAAGCTGCTTCTTTTTTATCACCCCACTCAAACTTGACCTTCTTCTAAGTGAGCTTGGTCATTGGTTTGGCGATCTTTGAAAACCCTTCAATGAATCTTCGATAATACCTAGCAAGACCTAAAAATTGACAAATCTCCGTTGGTGACTTAGGAGATGCCCAATCTTTAATGGAATCGATCTTGGCAAGATCCACGTGAATGCCCTCATTATCAATCACGTAACCAAGGAACTATACTTTAGGAATCCAAAATTCACACTTGGAAAATTTGGCATACAACTCCTCTTTCTTAAGCAATTCTAAGATTAGCTTAAGATGATCTTTGTGTTCTTGCTTGTTCTTTAAATATATTAGAATATCGTAAATAAAGACAATCAAGAATTTATTCAAATATGGTTTGCCTACCCGCTTCATAAGGTCTATGAATACTGGCAGGTGCGTTTAGTCAAACCAAAGATGGCTTTCTTGATATTAAATAATGGCCGTACGTGTCCTGAACCGCGGTTTTCGGAATGTCTTCTTCTCGAACCCTCAGTTGGTGATAACCTGACCTTAGGGTCGATCTTCGAGTAGACACCTCGGAACCCTTAAGTTGATCAAATAATCCATCAATTCTGGGGAGTGGATAACGGTTCTTCACTGTCAGTTTGTTTAATTCCCGATAGTCAATGCACATCCGGAATGATCCATCCTTCTTTGACAAAATAGGACGCGGGAAGGGGCCCTCCCCAGGGTGAGGAACTGGGTCTTATAAGCCTTTGTCGGCAGCTCTTTAAGTTGCTACGTAACACTTTCATTTTCGGAAGGCGCCAATCGATAAGGTGCCCCGTGCTACAGGTGCAACAACCAGTACCAAATCAATTTGAACTCCACTTGTCGAGTCAGAGGAAGACCGCAAAGTCCTAGGAAATACTTCAGAATGTCTCGAAACTATTGCACTAGTCCTCAAGTCGTTTCTCTGCCTGGATTGTCTTAACCTTCCTTTTCAGTGACATGTGCCCAAAAAGATAGGAAATCCTTTTTGCCATGTATTCTTGCGTTGTAGTGCGTTAACGAATTGATGTTTTAATCGTGTCACATTTCCCTGGTTACTTCCGTCACTGTGTATGATTAAGGTTTCATTTCCCCAGGGGATGCGAACAATCTTCTCGGCACACAGAATGACCGCTTGGTACTTCGCCAACCAATCCATACCGATTATAGCATTGAAACTACCAAGTTCTACGGGCATTAAATTTATGTTGAATGGGTGGTTCAGGAGATTTAATGTGCAACCCCTAAGGAAGTGTGTTTAACCCATTTGATCTCCCGTCATTGCTAGTTCGACAATCTCAATAATAGTGATCTAAGGTAGATGGTGTTGTTATACATTTGGGAAACTAGAATGCAGGGTAAACAAAAACTTCCTTCGCACCAGTATCAAATGATATAGAAGCATAGCGGTTGTTGAGGAAGGAATGTACCCGTCACATATTGAATTGGGATTTGTCCATGCATTATGTCCTACCCCACCACTACAACTTTGGCTGGATCCCTGTTCTTTTTACCAACTTGATTTCTCGGTTTTGTTGTTTCTTTAGCTTGGGCATTCATCCTGAAGGTGTCCTGACTCCACACTCGAAGCAGTAGGTTTCGGCCATGTCCCTTAGTGCCCCTCTGATTGTTAGCATTGTTGGCATTTCCCGCACTCCTACAGTCCGGCACGAGCAAAATGGTCCCAATTTGTTGCATTTTGTGGCATTTGTTGGAGCACGGACCGTCGTGGTGTTAGTTTCACTTTAGCGCATAGGTTTTAGATTCCCCATATGGTTCTTTCACAAGTCTCTGTAGTATGGGCTCTGCAGTGTTCTGTCTCTTTGTTCTGTGGTTGTTGGTTTTGACTGGTTTCGGGAACGTGTTTTTAAACTTCCTTTATGTTCTTCAGCTGTCGTTCAGCAATGGTGCTGACTTTCTTATCCATAAAATTCAGTGGCCATTTATACTGCCTTGCTTGGTTTTCGGCTTGATGCGACAATATTTCCATGGATCAGTCGGGTAATTCCGCGACGTACCTTTAATCTTGTCAAGGACTCTCAGGATATACATCCTAACACAGTAGTCTAGTTCCTGGAAAACGTGGGTTGTACCCAATCACATCAGTAGACCCTTCACTTTTATATTCCATATTCAGCCTCGTGCTTTTTCATTCGTTCCTTGGATAGTACTTGGTCAGTCATTTTCTTTCTCAGATCGGCCCATGTCATTGCATTGCAAAACATCATGATGTACAGTTAAAACATGGGAATTCACCATGTTAGAGCAACATGCTAGAATAGTACAAGTGAAAACTTAAATTAATTTCACAGAGCAGTTGCTTATGCGGGAAAACTGTCCTCCATCCTTTTGAAAATCCATGAGTTAATTTCGACAACTCCCTCAGTGCCTTTGAAATATAGAGGTTTGCACTTCATAAAGTCTTGGTAAGTGTATTCTTGAACAATGCGTTCAGTCCTTCTGCCACCTGTTCCTCCTGAAGTGTGACTGTCATCGCCATTCCTGTTTGCTATCTCGTTGCTGCCAAAGCGGCAAGTGAATCCTTGGTTTAATCATTGCCTGAGTTGGCATTAGTGACCGATGTGGTGCGGGTTGTTGTTGGGGCTGGGGGTTTTGTGACCGGTGTTGACCTTGTGGTTCGTTTTGGTGCCATTTTCTTTAATCACAAGAAAATACAATACCCGTTATATTTCATAAAATCATAACCATGACATGACATATACATGATAAAATAAAGTGAGATCATATCACACAGTGAATTAGTACACTGAATTGTAATCAACCATGATATAAACCAAATCGATATTCATTCATAAACAAATTCGATTACAGACGTGACATAATACAACCATTCCATATATAAATTGGAAAACATACATGAATGGTTCAGATACAAAATGATCATAACGATTAGGTTACAAAATAAACATAACAACCTAATGCCTTACTAGCCGGGATTGAACCCGTAATACTTAGTAGGCTATACAACATAGCTAGACAAAGACAAAAGATCCTACTGGGATAGCTAATCAAAATAAAGATCTATTACCGCCTGGCTAGCTGGGTGTAACCCATATAAAACTTAACAGGCTATATAGATATTTGTAACAATATGATAGAGAATGGTTAACCTAGGGCATTAATACGTGTCATCTAAGGTGTCTATAGGTGACGCCCGAGATGACTGGTGACTAGCTCCTGGAGCTTCCTGAAGTTCTCTCGGTCCTGGCGCTGTGACTTCTGAATTGAAGCCAACTGTTGCTCCACCTCCCTACGAGTCCTCCTCTCTTAGCTACGAGTAACCGTCTCGATAGCCTCCATGGTCCTAATCTTACCACGTAGAGAAGCATTCTCTGCTTCAATCATACTCATCCTGAACCTTAATGTACTGATGTCCTCTTCGACGGGCACCCTTGAAATAAATCATGAATACCTCGAATAGCCTCCCCAAGACTGGCTAGTATCGCAACAATAGTCACTGTAGGAAAAGCATCTGCAGCAGCGGGTGCATCTCTGAAATTTCCCTCAGAGGAATCAACAGAGACGGGAATAGTGGGTGCATCCATAACCTGCACGAGCGCAAAAGTTTATATAAATCGTCTTTATATGAAACCATGCAAGATGCGTGCAGTATGGATGACAAACGTGATGTAAGATGGTGTATGGTAAAAATGAATATGCGCTCATGGAATAAATGAATGATGGCATCGTGAAAGGTAAAGTAATGTTTGATAATCTTTAGGACCTACAAGTTTATAATACTACCTTGCCTTAAGAAGTGTTCTAGTATTTATATAAATAATCCTTATATAAATAATTGTAGAGTATGTATGAAAGAATGTAAACACATCTTTGTATATATAGGCAAGACCCTCGTAGTAATATACGTACTATAATATAAACACGTATATCAATTATGAATGCATTTAGTATAACTAACTAATGCAACAAGTAGTGTATGCATATATGTATGTCCCGTGTAAAACCCCTTTGTATGAATTCGATGTTTGAAAACGGTTATAGTCCAGCAAAAACATTTGACCTGGTTCTCTATAACCTTGGCTCTGATACCAATCTGTAACACCTCCAATTGGGTCACAGCGGAGGAATAAAGGGTGCCGGGGCGTGTTTTACTTCATAGATTCAATAACACAAGATGTATATAGAAGCGACCAAATAAGGTCTGTTTTAAACTGATGCATTTTGAATTAACAAAGTATTTTTTACTAAGCCGTAGCTTCACTTGTCCACTTGTTCAAAATACAAAGATTTCTAGCCAAAACAGTTTTACAAAATGTATGCGACAAAATCTTTAATGCAATGATATCCAAATCATAAACCACTATGGATCCCTTGCACCTCGTGCTTATGATCCCCTAAAAAACATTGCTTTAAAGAACGTCAACAATAATATTGGAGAATTATAGTTTGATAAAATCGTTATATTGTAGGGGACCATAAGATTTCCAAGTGTATGATAATGCAACTGATGCAGACATCATATAAATGTAATTACGTTGCTCTAAGCTCATGACACTGAAGCTCGACATAAATGAATACCATATAAATGGCCTACATTGCCCGTGATGATGTTCTAACCCGCAACATCCTATGTTTGACATGGTATACGTTCGTTTTCCTAGTGATAGCTAATCACCCGAATGGGGATGTCAATCCTAATAGATCTATTCATAACATTCGCGCTCACAGTCCAGTAATTGACAGTTCATGATAATGGGCTCAGAATGGGTTATCGCTACTTATGCAACACGTAATCATAATATGAAACTTAACCACTTGTGTCTAGTTGTAAAACATTGCATGTTTCTCACCCTAAAAACTTATAAAACAAAAGTATATAAAATGTGGGGCTATGAACTCACCTTGAGTGAGCGAATAACAAGAATATCACAGATAATGCGTCGTCAAAATCGTTCAGAAGCATACTATTTAAATTATGGTGTTAAGCATAATCGCTTTGATTAACTAACATCATATACAAGTCTATGTTAGTTACATCATACTATCGTTCGGGCTATCATAATTTAAGAGGTCATGTAGTGACGTATGAGGAGCTAAGACACTTTAAATCGTAAATCCAGCAGCAACTCGGCGATAACGCCACTCGAAGAAGAGGCCTCATTATGAAACTCCTTGTATTATAGTAACTTTGATAACCACAATATAATTCTATTATAGCTTCATCATGTTATTTCATAATTTAGAAATGTTTGTTATGGAGTGATAAAACCATTTATAATTATAGTTTCAGTAAAACTGGCATAACTTTCGCGTTTTAAGCCCGATTTTGACGTTTCTTATGTCCATGCTTTCGTATTAGGATGAGTTATCATAATTTGGACCTCCTGGTGAATAGTAACTTTTACTGTTCACACCAGACCCTAGATGTATTTATATAGTTTTTGTTATCGTAAAACCCATAAATGTCGTATTTTCTTCGTTATAGTTCCGTTTTAATGATTCTTTCATGCACGTTCTCGTAATTGAAAGTTCTATATATTTATGAGGTTTACAAAATAAATGTTTCTGTCATGAATAGTAACTTTTTATAAAATAGTTTTTATAAAAGTATTGATTGTGTTAACTCGCGTATTATAACCTCATTTGTTATTAAATTGAAAAATTATGATTCTTATCATTTTGGAATCCTAAAAATATGTACAATCTGTGAAAAATACTAAACTTTCTGTTTTTGAAGTATTTAGAACTTGCTTTATAAAACGTTAATTTTTATTAAAAAACGGTATTAACGTAAATCGTATTTTATGTAACCCTCTTCGTTTTTAATCGTTTTTCGTTGTTTCTTACATTTTGGGAATCGTCATGAGACGTATTATTTTATAAAAATATAAAGTGAATAGGTTGTATGTCGAAAATTAAAACAGTGAGTTAGGGAGGTCTTTTATTGATTCATATGGTAACTTTTGTTTTATAACTTTTCAACTTTGTATTTTACCATAAGTCTTTTATACTATATATATATTATATGTATTACATATAATAAAGTCCATTAGTTCATAGTTTGTTCTAAATATCCAAGTTAACAAGTCCATAATTGATACTTGTAATTCACAACTTTCTTAAAGTAATCCTTAAAAACCCGATTTGTACATTATACATGTTTTATACTTAACCAACAAGTTACAACACGTATAACCCCCTTATATCATGATTTTATCAATCCCTAATTCATATAAAAAAGTGGACAAAAAAAAAACAAAAAAAAAAAAAAAAAAAATAATAGCATAATCACAGTAAAAATCCCTTTTGCATATTTAAAGTCCTAAATGGTGATTTCACTATATAGAACATTCATATACATATAAAACTCATGAAAATGAAAAGATAAAGGTTTTAGGTAACCTTAGTGATGAATGATGACAATGAAAAATATGTGCTAAACCCTTGTTTAAACTTTAAACCCAAGCTTGCACCATTGAAAACCCTAGTTTTCTTAGAAAACCCTAATCTTGCAAAACTTTCTTCAATACTTGTAAATGGTTAACCAACCCTTGCAAACACCTTAGGTTGTCATAGGAATGATGTATGAATGTGTGTATGGTCTTGTAAAATCTAGGTATGGATTATATAAAAGGGGTGTTTGATGCCGTGGGTTTTGAAGGAAGAAAAGGGAGAATAGTTTTGATTTTTGGTAAAGTGTTGAAGTGTATGTGTTGTTTTTCTTACTACTTGCAAGTATAGATAATATAAGAGATAGCCTAGTGTATAATCAAAGACCATAATGACCAAGAGAAGGGGAGGGATGGGCGGCATGGGCATAAAGGTGTGACTAGTGGTCAAAACTACTAGCCATGCTTATAAGTCTTGCAACTCCATACTTGCACCTTGCCTTAGGTAATGTTTAGGTGTCCTTGTGTTCCCTATTATGGAGGTGATCCCATGAAATCAAGGAAGAAATATCTAGGCTTATTTCTTGTAATAAAATGCAAGTATTATACTTGCTCTTTTGAAAGTGTAAGTAAATATGTAAGTGTTGTCTTGTTATATAAAATGTATACTTGCAACTTGTGAAGTCTTGCTTATTTCTTGGATAAAATTCGGCCAAGTGGGCTAACATATGATGATATTTAGTAAATTTTGGGTATTGGGTATAAAAATGGGTATTTGTTGAAGCGTAGAAATATTTTTGTGGTTCCGGGAATGCCTAAACTTAATTTATCGTGAAACGTATACACTTTACGTATCCGATAATAAATATGATACAAAGACCATCATTATTCTCAAAATAATTATTTAATACTTGATTGATGTAAATGCTTAATTGTTTGATGCCCGTTTACATTGAACGCTAATTTTTAGCGTCTGCGATTTAACTTAACGTTTATGATTTAAAGCAAACGCGTACAATACAAAAGATAAATAGTAGATTTATCGACGTCGTCAATGACTTGAAAACACGGGGTATTATAGAATACGTACTTAGTCCACCATTACTTAAGTCTTGTGGTTCCATTTTAAATTACTTTTTGATTGTTATTAATTCACTATTCGGATTTCCTAATAATACTTTGAATACTGTACGCTATTTTCTTCTGAATATTTCTTTAAATTATTTTCATACTGCTTTACTTAAACCTAAGAAAGTTCACCCTAATATTATTGTTGACATTTTGCATGTATTTTCTCAGGTTATTATTTTGCTAGCTGAGCATTGGGAGCATTTGAGTCGCGCGGATATATTTTTGAAGGCTTAATAACTTGAGTATCATTCGACAAACGTTTTAAACAAAATGTTTTCTATTGCATTATAATTGGGACCCTTTGTAAACTCTGATTTTAATATATCGAATGAGAAATTTATTTTAAACGTCTCTTTTGAGGTCGTTTTCTGTGACTTGTACTTTGTGCCTTGAAGTCGCACCCTAATGTTACTATTCCGCTGCCGTCCGATTTTGGGGGTGTGGCAGATTGGTATCAGAGCACTGGTTGTAGAGAACTAGGTCGTTTTCAAAACCAGACTATAACCGTTTTTCAAAAAAAATTTAGATCCTTTCACCTTTTATTCGATATCCGCGCGCGTATGCTCCCTGATTCCTTATATGCTCTCTTTTGCATCTCTACTTCTATTACATGGGTAACGAGTATTACATACTTGGCTATGATTTCGCTCTCTTACGTCTATCTTATGACGAATTACTATTTACCTTATATCGGTCCGTTATATAAATATTGATCACTATAATTTTCGTGTACTTCCTGATTTCTCATTTACTCCCTTGAGCGTCAATGATGGTATTATATAAGGATACCTATACATATGTGCTAATTTCTTCTTGATCTCTTACGATTAACTTTGATCATTTACGCGACTTTACTTTATTCCCTTTTGATGATATCAAAATCCTGCATAGTTTGTAAATTTCACTAGTTATTTTACCATTCGACTCCGAGTTAGAACACTCTTCTTATGCTTTTGAATCGCATATGTTGTTTCGTAATCCATAGTTTTAAAGCCTCCCAGTTGATGGGACTACGTCAATTAACTTGTCACCTTGTAGGTTCCCAAATTCACACAATCATGTATAGATCTAGAGAGAGAAAGTTAGAGAGAGAGAATGGTAGAGAGAAACTAAGGAAAACACACTAAAGAGTGTGTGTAAAATGAATAGATGCTTACCTCTTCCAAAGTTGGAAGAGGTATTTATAGTTCTTACAATACAACGGGTATTAGTACCCGGTTCATTACCGAAAGTCATACGTTTAACTAATAAACTACGAGCTATAATGAACAGTAAAATACACGGGGTGACCGAGTCTTTTTCTAATATCTAACAAAATGGACATAGAAATGGGAATCATGGTATGAACTATGGAGGTTTCATGCCAGTGGCTAGAGAGTGCACTTTCCAAGACTTCTTAAAGTGCAAGCCACATAACTTCTCAGGAACTGAAGGCGTTGTTGGATTGACCCGCTGGTTTGAGAAGATGGAGACTGTGTTCAATATCAGTAATTGTCCACCGAAGTATCAAGTGAAATATGCTACATGCACACTGCAGGACAGTGCTTTGACCTGGTGGAACTCTCATAAGAGAACCATTGGTGTTGAGGCTGCATATGCCATGAATTGGGTTGAACTGATGAAGTTGATGACAGAAGTGTACTGTCCAAGGAATGAAATCCAGAAGATGGAGACTGAATTGTAGAATCTGACCGTGAAAGGAAACGACTTGACTGCTTACACTCAAAGGTTTCAGGAGTTGATTTTGTTGTGTACTAGAATGGTCTCTGATGAAGAAGACAAAGTGGAAAGGTTTATTGGAGGTTTACCGGACAACATTCGAGGGAATGTGATTGCTGCGAATCCAGCCAGACTCCAAGATGTTATACGCATTGCTAACCAATTAATGGATAAGAAGCTCTAGGGTTATGATGCAAGGAGTGCTGAGAATAAGAGGAGGATGGAAAGTAACCTAAGGGATAACCGTGGACAGCAATCGTTGTTCAAGAGGCAAAATACTAGTGGGCAGAATGAGGCCAGAGCTTATACGGCTGGGAACAATGAAAGAAAGGGGTATGCTGGGCCACTACCCTACTGCAATAAGTGCAGGTTGCACCATGAAGGGTTGTGTACTATGAGGTGTGGAAACTGTAAGAAGGTTGGACATCAAACTAGGGATTGTAGGGCTGCTATTGCTCCAAACACTCAGAGGGATCCAGTTAGAAATCAGCAGGGTATTATTTGTTATGAGTGTGGAAGACCAGGACATTTCAGGAGGGATTGTCCTAAGTTGAGGAATCAGAACCGTGGAAACCAGACAAGGAACAAGAATGGAAGAATTGTACGCCAAGTTCTCAAAGTGTGAGTTTTGGCTGTCGAAGGTACAATTTCTTGGTCACATAATTGATAGTGAAGACATTCACGTTGATCCCGCGAAGATTGAGGAAATCAAGGATTGGGCGTCACCCAGGACACCCACCGAGATTCGTCAATTTCTAGGTTTGGCCGGTTACTACCGACGATTTATCGAAGGCTTTTCAAAAATCGCTAGACCTATGACAAAACTGACTCAGAGGAGCATGAACTTTGAATGGGGAGAAAAGGCAGAAGCTGCATTCCAGTTGTTAAAGCAAAAGTTGTGTAGTGCGCCGATTTGGCTTTACCAGAGGGAAGTGAGAACTTCGTGGTATATTGCGATGCTTCGCATAAAGGGTTGGGCGCGGTTTTGATGCAGAGAGAGAAGGTCATAGCTTACGCATCTCGCCAACTCAAGGTTCACGAGAAGAACTATACCACACACGACCTAGAGCTTGGTGTGGTAGTGTTTGCCCTGAAAATGTGGAGACATTATCTGTACGGTACCAAGTGCGTTGTGTTCAAGTTTGCAACACATTCTCGACCAGAAGGAGCTGAATATGAGGCAAAGACGTTGGTTAGAATTGTTGAGCGACTACGACTGTGAGATTCGATATCATCCAGGAAAGGCGAACGTGGTGGCTGATGCCCTGAGTCGAAAGGAAAGAAGCAAGCCGCTACGAGTTCGAGCCTTGGTTATGACTATAGGGTTAAACCTTCCTAAGCAGATTTTAAGTGCTCAATCGGAAGCCAGAAAGGAAGAGAACTTCATCAACGAAGATTTGCGTGGCATGATTAACAAGTTAGAACCTCGCGCTGACGGAACGTTATGCTTAAACAATCGAAGTTGGATTCCGTGTCTTGGTGATTTGAGGGCCTTGATTATGCATGAGTCGCATAAGTCGAAGTATTCCATCCACCCTGGATCGGATAAGATGTATCAGGACTTGAAGAAGTTATATTGGTGGCCTAACATGAAAGCAGAGATTGCCACTTATGTCAGCAAGTGTTTAACATGTGCAAAGGTTAAGATAGAATATCAGAAACCATCTGGTTTGTTGGTTCAACCAGAGATCCCAAAATGGAAATGGGAGAACATAACAATGGACTTTGTGACTAAACTGCCGAGGACAGCGGCTGGGCAAGACACGATTTGGGTAATCGTTGATCGTCTCACTAAATCTGCTCATTTCTTGCCTATGAGAGAAGATGACACGTTAGAAAAATTGACGAGACAATACTTGAAGGAAGTAGTCTCAAAGCATGGAGTACCGGTTTCGATCATCTCTGATCGCGATGGAAAATTTACTTCACATTTTTGGAAGTCTCTACATAAAGCATTAGGTACTCGATTGGATATGAGTACAGCCTACCATCCAGAGACCGATGGTCAGAGTGAGAGAACCATTCAGACGTTAGAGGATATGTTACGTGCCTGTGTACTCGACTTTGGAAAAGGTTGGGATAAACACTTACCGTTGGTAGAATTTTCGTATAACAACAGTTACCATACCAGCATTAAGGCTGCTCCGTTTGAGGCATTGTATGGGCGCAAGTGTCGATCACCCATCTGCTGGGCTGAAGTTGGAGACAGTCAGCTCACTGGCCCAGAGATCATCCACGAGACAACCGAGAGAATAGTTCAAATCAAGAGCCATATCCAAGCCGCCCGTGATCGTCAAAAGAGCTATGCCGATGTAAGACGAAAACCTCTTGAATTTCAAGTGGGAGATAAGGTCATGCTGAAAGTGTCTCCTTGGAAAGGAGTGATACGTTTTGGCAAACGGGGAAAGCTGAACCCTCGTTATATTGGACCTTTTAAGATCATTGCCAAAGTAGGAACCGTTGCCTATCGTCTAGAACTTCCAAAGAAGTTGAGTAGAGTTCATAGTACGTTTTACGTCTCAAAATTGAAGAAATGCATGGCTGATGAACCGCTTGCTATACCATTGGATGAGATCCAAGTTGACGACAAATTGAATTTCATCGAAGAACCTGTCGAGATTATGGACCGTGAGGTCAAGCGTTTGAAGCAGAGTCGTATTCCGATTGTCAAAGTGCGCTGGAACTCCAGGAGAGGTCCTGAGTTCACCTGGGAGCGTGAAGACCAAATGCAAAAGAAATACCCGCACCTTTTCACCAACTCTGCACCCGCTGCAGAGGTTGCATCCTAAGCTTTGAGGACAAAGCTTCTTTAACGGGGAAAGAATGTGACAACCCGAGAATTTCTGTTTAATAAATTAGCCGTTTCCGTGTAGTAATTTGAATTTTAAAATGTTTCGTTTAGCTTTACCGTTTAACCGGGAAGTTGTTTCGTTGTTATCTGAGAATCGTCTCCGGGAGCGAACCGGGACACCAAACGTTGTAGTATTTTGGCAATATCCGCGTTTTTATGTTTTTAAGCAATATTTAAAGTTTCGTAATTTTTCGTGTTACCGTTACTCGTTTCGTTATTTACGTGCTTCGTATTTAATTTATACTTATACATGATCATGCAAAGTCTTGGAAATTAATTCACCAACTAGCACTATGATCCTAGAAAGTGGGAAAAACATTTTTGGTCCCCCTCTTTGCTTGTCCACAACCGGTCACACACATATGCTTAGCATGGGATCCTTTTTTTTGAATTTTGCTACAAGTTAACAACCTAACTAATTTCCTACTTAAAAGCTTGCACCATGTCCTTTCCTAGGCTCCCATTTGAAGATCATATTGGTCCCCTAAGGTCTCTTTGTCCCATTTTCGGTACACTTACACACACACTAGCATTGTGTGTGGTTTTGGCTAGTTATATACACAAGATACACATTCATTCATATTCATTTCACACACACTTAAACTTCACTTATCTTTTCTTTCTTCCACGAAAAACACCAACATATATACAAATCCATTTATTTTTCATCTTTGATCAAAAACACTTGAAGATCTATTGAAGGTTTGATCATTTGTATCATCCGGGTAATTTGTTAAACAACATTTGGGTTGTTATAAATCTTTGTTCATCACCTAAATCTTCTAGTTTTTGTAAGTCTTCAAATACTCAAACAACTTGTACTTAAGTCCAAAGTTCGTCAATCACGAAGCAAAGCCATTGTTTCCAAAGTAAGTACGAGCACTTCTGCCTCTAGTATTTCACCCGATATTGCCGAACTCAAAGATATGGTAAAAGCCTTGCTTCTCGATAAGCAAAAATCTCAAGCTCCCGCTACCATCAAAGCTATCAAGGAAAGTTGTGTAACTTGCGGTTGGGCTCATTCTTACCGTAATTGTCCTGTCACCGATGGCAACAATTATCGGGATAACATTCAAGAATATGTTTCTCAAGCCGCCGCAGTTAACTACAACCAAGGAAATACCGATTACCGTCCTCTTAATGTCAATCAAGTTTGACCTCCCGGTTTTTCTCCAGTTCAAAACAACCAAGGTAACAATCAAAACTGGTACAACCAAAATCAGGGGAATAATTACAACCAAGGTCAAATTCATCGACCTCCGGTTTACCAACCCCCGGTTTTCCGAGCTCAAGCTTACCAACCTCTGGTTCCTCAATCACAAGGTGTGTCAAGGGATGATTTTCAAAACTACATCAAGGCTAATGATGCGGTTATGAAAAACATGTAAAACCAAACCCAAAACATGCAAAATCAAATGACCAATTTGACAAGCATGTTAACCAAATTCATGAATTCCATTACCGCTTCTACTTCATGATCGGTTCTCTTCCTAGCAACATCGTTGCTAATCCAAAAGGAGATTTAAAAGCAATCACCACCCGAAGTGGTGTTTCTTATGATGGACCTCCGATTCCACCTCCGCTTTCTTCTCTTCCTGAGGAGGTGGAACAAGAACCCGAGGTGACAAAGGATACAGTGCTTTCAAGCACCAAAAACATCCAACCTCCGGTGGTCCAAACTCAAATTAAAGAACCCGTTGTTGCTCCCAAGACCATACCTTATCCTTCAAGGATTAACAAGGAGAAACTCCATGGAAAAGACGATCTTTTAGCTTTGAAATTTATGAAATTTTTTCGGAAGCTCCACTTTGAGCTAAGTTTCGCGGATGCTCTCATTCACATGCCCAAATTTGTACCAATGTTTAGGAAGCTCCTAAACAACAAAGATAAGATTCTTGACCTAACCAAAATATCGGTGAATGAAAATTGCTCGGCGGTTATCCTTAAAAAGTTTCCCAAAAAACTTGGAGACCCTAGTAGATTTCTTGTACCGTGTGATTTTCCAGAGATGGATGTATGCTTAGCCTTGGTCGATCTCGGTGCAAGCATCAACCTAATGCCTCTTTCCATATGGAAAAAGCTAAGTCTCCCAGATTTGACCAAGACCCGGATGATACTTGAACTTGCCGACCGATCGATTTCTACTCCAATCGGTATTGCCGAGGATGTTTTCGTGAAATTTGGAACATTTTTCTTTCCAGCCGACTTTGTGGTCGTTGATTATGTTGTCGATCCTCGGGTTCCTTTGATTCTTGGGAGACCCTTCTTGAGGACGGCACGAGCTTTTATTGATGTTCACGGTGAACAAATGACCCTTTGTCACGATGACCAATCCGTAACATTCAAAGTTGGTGATACTAAGACATTCTTCGACAATACTATTGAATCGGTTAACCGAATCGATGTCATCGACGTAGCTTGTGAGGAGTTTGCTCAAGAGGTACTTAGATTTTCGAACATTTTCGAGAGTGGCAATCCCACCCCAACTTTGGAACTGATCCTTTCTACCTCACCTCCCTCTCTCACTCCTTTTAGAGGAGGTGAATTCATGTTGGAAGAGATCGAAGGTCATCTTGCTGATAATTCATTTTTACCTAGAATTGATGATGCCAACTGTGACCCGGAGGGAGACCTTCTCCTCCTTGAGAAGTATTTAAACAATGATCCGATTTCTTCTCTCCCTCCAAGTGACCAAAAACTTACCACCTTATCTTGAGTATGCATTTTTGGAGGGTACCGATAAATTACCCGTCATAATCGCTAAAGGCTTAAAAGATAAGGACAAGACCGCTCTTCTTAAGGTTCTTAGATCACATAAGCATGCTATAGCCTAGAAGATTTTTGATATTAAGGGGACAGATCTATAGTTTTGTACCCATAAGATTTTGATGGAAGAAGACGCTAAACCCACTGTCCAACATCAGAGAAGGGTTAATCGTAAGATTCATGAGGTTATCAAGCAAGAAGTTATCAAACTTCTGGATGCCGGATTAATCTACCTAATCTCTGACAGTCCCTGGGTTAGCCCAGTCCATTGTGTCCCTAAAAAGGGAGGCATGACTATTGTTACCAATGAGGAAAATGAGATGATACCTATTAGGTTGGTAATGGGATGGTGAGTTTGCATCGATTACCAAAAACTCAACGATGCAACTCCAAAGGACCATTTCCCACTACCTTTTATGGACCAAATGCTCGAAAGACTAGCCAGGAATAAGTATTATTGCTTCTTAGACGGATTCTCCGGCTATTTCCAGATCCCGATTGACCCCCTTGACCAAGAGAAAATGACTTTCACCTGCCCCTACAGAACCTTTGCCTATCGTCGCATGCCATTCGGTCTATGCAACGCTCCAGGCACGTTCCAACGGTGTATGGTTGCCATCTTTCACGATATGATCGAGAAAACCATAAAAGTTTTCATGGACGATTTCTCGATCTTCGGTGATTCTTTCTCCTCCTGCTTGGCCTAGTTAGACAAGATGCTTCAAAGGTGTGAAGACACCAATCTTGTCTTAAAATAGGAAAAATGCCATTTTATGGTCAAAGAGGGAATTATCCTCGGCCATAAAATTTCAAAAAACGGGATTGAGGTCGATAGGGCCAAGGTGGATGTGATTGCAAAGCTACCTCATCCCACTATCGTTAAGGGTATTCGGAGTTTTCTCGGTCACGCCGGATTCTACCGACGATTTATTCAGGATTTTTCCAAAATCGCCCGACCGATGACCCACCTTCTCGAGAAGGAAACTCCGTTTATCTTATTTAAGGAATGTGTCGATGCATTTGAGACCTTAAAGAAAAAATTGACTGAAGCACCAATTCTAGTTGCCCCCGATTGGGACCTACCTTTTGAAATCATGTGCGATGCAAGTGACTTTGCGGTAGGTGCAGTCTTGGGGCAACGAAAGACCAAACACTTTCAACCAATACACTATGCAAGCAAGACTATGACCGACGCTCAAGCTCACTATACTACTACGGAAAAAGAGCTTTTAGCCGTAGTATATGCTTTCGAAAAATTCCGGCCATATCTTGTCTTGTCAAAGTCAATAGTGTACACAGACCACTCGGCTCTTAAGTATCTCCTTGCTAAGCAAGATGCTAAACCCGAGATTGCTGCGGTGGATTCTCCTCCTCCAAGAATTTGATGTCACTATTCGTGATAAAAAAAGAAGCTGAGAATCTTGGCGCCGACCACTTGTCTAGACTTGAAAATCCTCACCAAGATGTTCTAAAGAACAAGGAAATTACCAAAAAATTTCATCTTGAAACTCTTGGTATGGTAACTTTCCGTGGTGATGTTAATACCCCATGGTTTGTCGATCTTGCAAACTACCATGCGGGGAATTTTGTTGTAAAAGGGATGTCGTCCCAACAAAAGAAAAAATTCTTCAAAGATGTGAAGCATTACTTTTGGGACGACCCCTACTTGTTTAAGATATGTGCGGATCAAGTGATTCGGCGATGTGTTTTTTGCCAAGAAGCCCATGACATCCTCATGGCTTGCCACGAGGGTCCCACCGGTGGACATCACAGTGCCAACTATACTGCTAAGAAAGTCTTTGATGCTGGATTTTATTGGCCAACGATTTACCGAGATGCCTATGACTTGGTCACATGATGTGACGCTTGTCAACGTCAAGGAAAAATCTCACAAAGTGATGAAATGCCACAAAATGCAATCCAAGTTTGTGAGATCTTTGACATGTGGGGCATCGATTTTATGGGACCATTCCCGTCTTCACGAGGGAACAAGTATATACTCGTGGTCGTCGATTACTTGTCAAAATGGGTTGAAGCAAAGGCACTCCCCACCAATGACGCTCGAGTTGTTTTTAAATTTCTCAAATCTCTCTTCACCCGATTTGGAACTCCCCGTGCCATCATTAGTGATCGCGGTACCCATTTTTACAATGACCAATTTTCAAAGGTCATGCTTAAATATGGGGTGAGCCACCGACTTTCCACCGCGTATCATCCACAAACAAGTGGGCAAGTCGAAGTTTTTGATCGTAGTTTGAAATGTATCCTAGAAAGGACCGTAGGTGAAAATCGTGCTTCTTGGTCGGATAAGCTAGATGACGCCTTGTGGGACTTCTGTACCGCGTTTAAAACACCCATCGGGTGTACGCCTTACAAGCTTGTGTATGGGAAGGCTTGTCATCTCCCGATCGAACTAGAGCACAAGGCCTATTAGGCCCTGAAACATTGCAACTATGAACTTAAGACAGCGGGTGACCACCGGAAAGTTCAATTAAATGAATTAAATGAACTTCATGATCAAGCCTACAAGAACTCTTTGATCTACAAAGAGAGAACTAAGAGACTTCATGACTCCAAGATCAAGAATCGCGTTTTCAACGTTGGTGATCGAGTCCTCCTCTTTAATTCTCGACTTAAGATTTTCTCGGGCAAGCTCAAAACCCGCTGGACCGGACCATTCACCGTTGCTTAAGTTTTCCCTTATGGAACCGTTGAGTTATCTTCAACCAACGGACCAAACTTCAAGGTGAATGGTCATAGACTTAAGCACTACTTTGGGGAGGACATACCACCGATGGTTGTCCTGGATCTCCAAACTTTCCCCATGGACCAATGAATTCGGGTAGGGGTCAAGCATAGCTACCTTAAACAAGCGCTTCGTGGGAGGCAACCCATGCTTATCCTTCTATCTTCTTTCTATTTTCTTCTAACTATGTAACGTGAGGAGGTGTGCCTCTTCCATTCTTTTGTGCTTGTGTTTTTTGTGGTTTATTGTCCATAATTGTCTCGGATTTTTGAAGTCTCTCATGCTCGCGGTTCATTCGATCACAAGAGCTTCACATCCTCAGCTTTATTTGGGAATCCGATATCCAAATCTTATCGACTAACGTTAATCTTTAGCATAATTCATAAACGGATTTAGATTGACGCAAAGACCCTTCTTAAAACATTGAGGACAATGTTCAGTTCTAGTATGGGGGGATCTATCAATTTGATTGTACCTGCAGCCGTTGTTTTCATGTAAGCCCGTTTTTACCACCAAAATTCCAAAAAAAAAATTAAAAATTTTTCAAAAATAAAATAAGTGTTTTGTCATAATGTTAAACTTTCCTGTAGGATAGAATAAGATTAAATTTTGACTCGGTCGAGCATGTTGAGCTCTAGCTTGTTCCTTGACTTTTTAGACCAAGCATTCGCGAATTTGCGAAGAACGAAAAATGATAGTGTTAAGTATAAGTTTGATGCTAAGCAAGGATTATTTGGAAATCTTAAGAGCTCATAAGTGTAATTTCTCGCTTTTTCTCCCGTAACCAGACTAATAATAAGTGCTATTTTCGGAAACTAAACTTAAATCGACAATTTTTGAATTCAAAGCTTTATTAGTGTTAGCTCAGCTATATACTTAAATTTCCTAAAAAGAAATTTTCTCTATATCGTGGTAATATAAGTGTGTAAAAAAATGTATATGTCATGTGAATAATAAAAACTGTGGGCTGATAAAAGTTTGCTGCATCTTGCCGGCTCACAACCGATGCTGCAGCCTTCTAAAGAAAGCCTGTAGTATTAATCCGAGACTGATAAAAGTTTCCTGCATCTTGCCGGCTCACAACCAATGTTGCAGCCTTAAAAAGGTCGAGGATTACCGTTGCTTAAATAAGTGTAATTGTATATATGTTAAATGTTTGAATAAATATAGGGAAAATATCTTTTTCTTTAATTTAAATATATTTTTGAACTAAGATTAATTTGCTTTAGTTATAGTATTTCTTTGTTTAAACGGGAAGTCCAAGGGTTTTAAATCCGAAGGTCCGTGAGTCCCGATACTAGTCTCTGTGAGGTGTCAAAAGCCTGGTCACTTAGCCGCAAGCTTGGGATGTGCCGAGACGAAAGTCGCTACATGGGATGATCTCGCCTTCAAACTCATTATTCTCGGGTGGAACGTGAAGCATGGTAATTTTGCAAAACGTTGATCCATAGTTGATATTCGAAATGGCACATTCACCTAATATATAATAATTATCGGGAGTGAAAAGTTCACAAGTTGCAAATATGAGTAGTGTTAGCATCTTAACTGATATTTAATGGTGATTTCATTTTAAGCTTAGTTTGGAATAAGTGAAAAGTCGGGGACGATGAATTTATCCTTTTTGGGCATTTTAGGATTGAAATACTTCTTATTCTGTGACCCGAAAAGTTATGAAAATAATGAAAGTCCGAACATGTTAGTTAAATAAAGAAAATATTAGTTGTAGTTAGTGTTAATATAAAAAAATGGTGAAAACAGGGATTTTCAAAGCTTTTGATTCTTTATTTCCCCTTGGCGTTAACTTAACTACTTTTCTAGGTAATTAGTCGAGGGGGATTGAGATTCTTAGCTTTCTTAAGTGTTTACGTATAGCATTGCGTGAGGACACGACAATATCTTAGTATGGGGGATTTTGGTATGTGTTTATATACACATACCTTTGTCCATTAAAAACGAGCTTAAATGACAAAAAACGTACCAAAAATACACTGTATATGCATGTTTTGCATTTGTATTGTGTAGGTTACGAATATTCAAAAAAAGGACAAAAAACGAAGCCAAAATAAAAAAACCAAGCACGGGAATGTGAAGAGCGTGAAAAGTCAAAGTCAATCAAGGTCAAAGTCAAAAAGTCAACAAAAGTCAACCACGGAAAAGTCAAAGTCAAACCCGAAGCCAAAACTGAAGAAATTCTTAATGGGCCACCCTTACCCATCTAATGGGCCATGGCAGCCCATTAAGGGATTTATCGAAGACCAAATGGGCCCAAAAGGCCCAAAACCCTTTTAACACCAAACCGGCCCAAGTATAAGCCCAAAACAAGTAGAGGGGCCTGAATTGCCAACTTCCCAAAGTTGTACCACTACAAGGACTGAATTTGCAAACATGATATAAACCTTGGAGGGCCATTTTTGCCATCCTCCCAAACTTATCACCACAAAGGACGATTATTGCAAAACTAAATATAACTTTGAGGGACCATATTGCCAATTCTCCAAAGTTATCCCCTGTTACCCATAGCCAAACAGCCCACCAAACAAATAACCAGCCCAACACCAAAAGCCCAAAAGACTTAACGAGCCTGTTACCAAGGCTGTTAACCCTGTGTTTCACCGTTAGTCCCTAAGGACCGTGGCTGCAAAACAAACCCACAAACTGAGGGACCAAACTTGCCAAGTTAGCAAACTTTTTATAAAACAGAATCAAAAAATAAAAAGGCGCGTTTTCTTGGTTCCTGTTCATCTTCCCCACTTTTATCCCTGCAACCACAAAAAAACACAGAGGATAAACCATCTCCCTTACCTCCACTAACAACCCCCACTCACATGCTACACTGCCACCTTGGCAATCCTGTGGTTTTTCATTGGTTGAGCAAAAATCGAAGGCTGTGATGGATACAAAGAAGCACAAATATGGAATCAAGGGCTGGGATAACTTTGGGAATTCACTCACACAAGAAACACAACTCAGTTCTCTCTCACAAAGAAAGCACAAATGGGAAGAAGACAAAGACCAAGTCCTAAGTCGTTTTTGTATAAATAGGACCCCCATTGTACGCCATGAAGCAATATATCTCATCTTTTATTTTAGTCTTAACTTAGTTAATTTTACAGCTTATATTTATCTTAATGCACTTTTACTTTTCCAAGTCTTGTAACCTTATTTTAGTTTTAATAAAAGTTTGAAGATTTTAAGTTAAAGCTTGAATTATTGTTCTTCCTTTGTTAAAATCCTTTCAAAAGCTCTCATAAGCTCTTTATTAAACTGTTATATAACCTGTTTTTACTTAAATATTAAAAACTTAAGAAACTTTTCACAAAAAGATATCAACCTCAAAACACCACAGCTGATTTTTAGATGATAAGCCAAATTTGGATGGGCTTATGGACTTTACTAGCTTGTCTTTGACAAGCTAGAGCTTGTAGATCAGCTTTCAAAAGCTTAAATAGCCTTGCTTTAAGCAAAGGCTTTGTAAGTCTTCATTTTTCCATTTTTAGCTTATTTACTATTCAATTGCTTATTGTGCTTATTTATTGCTTATAACTGCTTATGTATGTTTGTTTATGATGTTTAATGCTTATTTAACTTATCTTGTAGTTTAAAAGTTATTTGTGCAAGTTTTTCCTTAAAATCTGTCAAAGTAACTTAGAAACTTGCACAATCTGTTTTAGCCCAATTCTGGCTTATTCAGTTGTTAAAATTTGTTCATGATGTTCTAAATAAGCTATCAAACATCTGGTATTTGCAAGTTGAGGCTTAAATCAGCCTTAATCAAGTTAAAAATACCAAAAGCAAAAGTTAAAGGGGTGTTTGGTTTAACTGAGTTCATGGATTGAAAATGGGTTGATTTGGTTAAAAACACTTGGGTGACTTTTGGTTGATCTTAAATCATAATAAAAACCAGTTTGTTTGAGTTTTCAAGGTTTAAATCTCAAAATCATAGCTTAACATACTTATCCTTTAAATCTGTTAGACTAAGGGTGTTCATTACAGCTTATAGGTTTAGATTTTCAAAAGGGGTATTATAAGTTTGTTTTTGTGTTTAATAGAGTGTTAAAACAAGTGATGTTATAAACAAAGGCCTATAGGCCTGCATTTGTGGTTTGTGAATTTACCAAATCTGTCAAAGTATGCATGCTGTGTGAAAAAATAGCTTTTTCATTTCAATTTTCTAGCTTATCCTTTATTTCAAAATGGTTTTTGACTGTTGTTATAAGTTCCTTGATGTCCAAATTTTATATGTTTGTTAGTCTTGAATCCATAAGGATCTGTTTGCTAGCTTATTTTTAAGCCCAAAAGTAGCAATCTTTGAAAAAGTTTGAAGAAAAAAATGCTAAGTGTTGAGCCTTTGTGAGCATCCCATTTCATAAGCCCTTTTCATGGCTTATTTGAGTTTCAAACTCAAATCCTTTTGCTGATTATTATAGCTTATTGTTCAAGCTTTCAGGGCATATAAGCCCTTAAGCCATAAGGTTCCATCTAGTGGCTTATTTTTAAGCCCAAAAGTGCCCCCTTTTGGCTGTGGGCCTGCAACTTTTAGCCATTTGGCTTATTTGGCTTTTTAGTGCTTTTTAGCTCATTTTCCTGGCTTATTTTTGTTTACATTTGCTTATTAGGTGTAGTCTTGTACTTGTGATTGCTTATTTTGTAGTTTCAATTGTTTATTTGTGCTTAAAATGCTAATAAGCTAAGCCTTTTTAATTTTAAGTATAAATTAGCCAAATCTGCCAACTTGTTTTGCTTATTTGTGGTTTCTAAAAAAAGTGCTTTTGTAAAAGTTGCTTATTTTTTGCTAAGAAAAAAAGTTGTAAAAAAAATGGCAAATAAAAACGTTTGGGAGTATGAGAAGCCCTAAGTGAGCAAGGCTCGAACTCGGGACCTCAACCTTACTCACCAAATGTTTTACCATTGTGCTACATTAGCCCATCCGTTAGAAGCCTAACTCACACTATATTTAACATCTTTTTGAGCCCGTTTCCCTTTTAATAAGCCGTAACTTATTAAGGGCTTTTGCGGGCTTATTTTATAAGTTGGCTTATCCAGCTTATTTTTCCTGCATTCTTTACACAATTTAGGACTTTCCTGCAATTTTTCAGATTTTTTCATCTTTATTTGTTATTTTTCCTCAATTTTCGTAGATTAAAATTTTAGAAAATCATTTAAAAATAGTAAATTAATTCAGAAAAATACAAAAAAATAATTTTTAGATTTAGAATAAATAGTTTTAGGTTTACAAAGTTTTAAATCTTTTTCATCATTTTTAGATTTTTATTTTCATTTTTAAGCTTTTTAAATTAATTTTATAAAATAGATTTTTAGTATAAAAAATAGTAAAAAATAATTTTCTGAGTTTTTATCACATTTTAGACTTTTCTAAAGTAGAAAATCATTTTTTAGAATTTTTAGGAATTAATTTGCTATTTTCTAGGATTTTTAATAGTTTAAATTAGTTTTTAATTCATAAAAAATTATAAAAAAGTAAAAAAAATATAATTCCTTTTTAGAAAATTTTCTTTTATCATTTTAGAGGTTTAGAAACTAAGTTTGCATTTTTAGAGTTTAATTTTGACTTAGTTGATAATTTAGTGCCTTTTTAGGATTCCCGTACTTGATTTTGTACTTATTTATTTATTTATTTATATTTATAAAGGGGTAGAAATTTTCAGTATCAGTTGCCATGTTTATTAGATTAGAGAGAAAAGTGTAAAAAAGGAAAGATGTGTGTGTCTAGAGAGAAAAAAACACACACACCTAATGATACAAATGATTATCCTCACCCCTCTTTGGAAGTAAGAAGGGGGTTATATACGCCTAACTATCCTACATTGTCGTTTCTAGTCCTTGCGTATATA
>BQNB010051178.1:0-38521 GCA_026074375.1 Tanacetum coccineum
GGCTAAAACTTGTTATCATTCACATTTTATATTTCTAGATTTTGGGACCTGCTTTTGTAAAACTCTGATTTTAAATGAATGATAACGTCTCTTTTGAGTCATTTTCTATGATTGTGACTGTTGTACTATGAAGTAATACCCCAGATTAGCTTCCGCTGCTATATTGTAGAAAATGGGGGTGTTACAGAAATACTTTTGTTTCTGTGAAAGTAGGTTTCAAGTTTGTGTCCGAGTTTATTTCCGAATTTAGATCTTTGATGAAAGTCTTATTGTGTCCTTGATAAAGGTCTTTTGATCTTCTTATTATTGTACACAAAAGACAAACTGAGATCTAGCTTGTGTCGATGAAATTCGGTCTTTGTTGAAATTGACTCTTATTTCTTTTCTCTTAGATTTCAATTTCAAGTTCGAACTCGGATCTGTGATGTTTATGAATTTACATAAAAAATCTTTCAAGATTAGTACTAATTGTGTGACACAAAAACTGAGATCTGTTTTACTTTTGTTTCTGTCTCTTTCGATTTCAATCTCGATAACACCGAGTTTGACCAAACAATGACTAATTTTGAAAATCAAATATTCGTAAAATCTGTTAGACTACTGAGTTTGACCAGTCAAAGTTTATGAGACAAACTTATTCCGAATTTGATATTGTAACTGCTTTTACTGAATTTGGACTTAAAAATCAGCTGAATATCAAAATAAGCACGAATTAAGCTAATTTTGTACAAATGTTGCCATGACTCTTACGATATAATCGTAAGCAATCAATTTCAGTTGCATAAAACACAACTGAAATTTGAAAAATAAGCACAAAATAAGCTGATTTGACCAGATTAAGCTGTTTGACTTTTAACTAAAATTAAGCAGTTTTAACTGGAAAAAGCTCACGAAATAAGCAAAAAAAACTCGATAAACTACAAATTCAGCAATTAAAGACACATAAACCAGAATAAACACAGCTAATCAAGACCGAATAAGCTCACGAAATAAGCAGATCCGAACATAATAAGCTCAAAATAAGCTGTCTGAATAAGCTGTCGAAATAAGCTGACAAAATAAGCACTCCTAAACGACACTAAATCGCTCCTGCAGCTCTGATACCACTTGTTAGGTCTTGAATTCAGGATTAATAAGCAATAGAGTGTGTGTTTAGATGTTATGTGTTAGTTTATTCTAGAGAGAGAAAGATAGAAAGTAGAGAGAGAAAGAGGGAGGAGGAGGATTAGAGTAAAGATAAGAATGAGATTAGAAGACTCACCCCACTAATGAGGAGGTGGTGGGGTATTTATACCCAATTACAAGGAAGAGCAAGGAGCAAGCTTTTAGCTATTAGTTGGGTCTCGTGACTTTATTTAAGTCACGAGCCTATCACCTAACCTATTACACAATATTATTTATTTATTTATTACAAGACTTTTATCTCAATAAGATCATCACTTTTATCATTCCTAAAAGATACATATTTATGCAATAGACTAGAGGATGGGTTGAGACGGTCGACTACACTCCTCTCCATGATTACAAAATGATAGTGTTCTTATAGGGTCAAAATACTTTATTCGGAAAATGATATTACATGTTTCAAGGAAGATATCTAAGATTATCTTCACACCCTTACCCAATTTCTAACAAACGAATAAAGTATTTTTTTTAATAATCATGGCTGGAGTAAGTTGTGTGAATGAGATGACTACTAACTTTGGGAAACTCGATAAGTTTAATTGGCATTATTTAGACGATGGCAGAAGAAGATGCACTTCATTTTGACAACATTAAAAGGTTGTGTATGTTGTGTCTACCCCTATGCGAGAGTTGTTGGAGGATGATACGTTGGAAGCAGTATGACGCAGATCGAAGTGGGAGAACGAAGACTACATCTGCAGAGGACACATACTAAACGGTGTGTCTGATCCCTTTGTTTGATATTTATCAGAATGTGGAATCTGCAAAGGAGTTGTGGGATTCTCTTGAATCCAGGTACATGGTAGAGGATGCTTCTAGTAAGAAGTTCCTTGTAAGTAATTTCAATAATTACAAGATGGTCGACTCAAAGCCTGTCATAGAACAATTCAACGAACTCCTTAGAATCCTTGAACAATATACACAACACGGTCTAAAAATGGATGAATCAATATTTGTTTCAAGTGTGATAGAAAAGCTGCCTCCTTCCTGGAATTCAAACACAGTTTAAAACATGGTAAATACGATTTATCTTTTGCTCAACTTGGTAGTCACTTGCACATAGAGGAATCTCTAAGAGCGCAAGAAAGTGACAAGCGAAAAGGAAAAGAAGTTGTTGGACCCTCGATGCATATGATTGAGGAGGGTGAAAAGAATAAAAACAACAAATAAAACAAAGGAAAGAAACATGGTTCCAAGGATAACAATGGTGGTTCATGTTCCAACAAGAAGCCTAAAGTGGAAATACAGAAGTGTGGCAAAACTGGTCACTTTAAGAAGGATTTCCGTAGTGGAAACATGAAGGATAACGCAAGTGCTAGTAGTTCGGGAAAGGGGTCTAAGGACCATTCCCAAGACCAAGGTCAAGATTTGGTACATTTTTAAACAGATGTATTAAATATTTTGTTTCACTATTCCTAAAGCATTTTATGTGCAAGTTGATGCAATTGTGTGGTGGATTGATTATGGTGTCTCAACTCATGTTTGTAAAGATCAATGTTTGTTTAAGACATATCAACCAGTGGAAGATGGATATGTCCTTTATATGGGTGATGAAAACGGAAGTGTGGTGTTGGAATTCAGTTATGCAAAATCTATTACTTTGTTTAATGTGTTGTATGTACCAAAACTTCGTAAGAATTTAATTTTTGGTCATGTATAAATAACTGTGGATACTAACAAGTGTATGAGTCCGATAAGTATATCTTATCAAGGCCGAGTGTATTTATAGGATTTAGTTATTATAACAATGGAATGTTTATGTTAAATTTAAATAAAGTTCCTAATGATTCTAGTTCTGTTTATATGTCTTCTTCTAGTATTGTTAATTTCTCCTGATGGCATGCTCATTTAGGACATATGCACTATAAAAGAATGCTTGAAATATCTAAAGATGATTTAATTCATGTTATTGATAAAATACAAAAAAATGTAATACTTGCATGTTAATGAAATTCACTAGACAACCATTTAAAAGTATAACAAGGAAATATGTAACACTTGAATTAATACATAGTGATTTATGTGATTTTCATACAACACCATCTTAAGGCAATAAAAATTATGTTATCACTTTTATAGATGATGCCTCTAGGTTTTGTTGTGTTTACTTGCTACATGCAAAAGATGAAGCCCTAGATAAATTTAGAGTTTATAAAATAGAAGTTGAATTGCAACAAAATGACTTGATTAAAACTTTACGCAGGGATAGAGGTGGTGAATATTATGATCCTGTATTTTTCCATTCTGTAGGAACCATTCATGAAACTACGGCTCGTTATACACCACAACAGAATGGTGCGGCTGAAAGAAAAATAGATCTCTTACAGAAATGGTTAATGACATGTTATCATAATCAGGTTTGAGTGATGGGTTTTGGGGAGAAGCCATGTTAACAGCTTGCTATTTATTGAATAGGGTTCCTAATAAAAGGAACAAGACTATCCCATATGAACGTTGGTATAAGAAGCGACCCAACTTGATATTTTTACGGGTTTAAGGTGTAGGGCCGTTGTTAGAATTCCGGTCCCTAAAAGAAAAACTTTAGGTGAAAATGGTTTTGATTGCATATTTGTTGGATATGTTGAGCATTCCAAGGCATATAGGTTTTATGTTATAGAACCTGATGACTTAGTTTTTTTAACAAAATTATAGAATCAAGAGATGCAATATTTGATGAGAATCGTTTCTCTTCAATACCTAGACCAAAGGATATTATACCAAATTTGGATGAATCTCAATAGGATGATCATTTAAATGATGTATCAAGTGAGATACCCAAACCTTGTAAAAGTAAAAGAGCTAGAAAAGCTAAATCATATGGTTCTCGTTTTCAGCTATATCTAGTTGAGGGATCAAGATATCAAATTGGATCTCAATATTCTTACTATTATAGTATAGAGGAGGATCCAAGAGCCTATAATGAAGCTATGCAATCTCGAGATGTCGCTTTTTGGAAAGAAGCAATTGAAGATGATATTGGTTCTATTATGCAATAACACATGGGTCTTGTCTCATTTACTACTAGGTTGCAAATGGATCTTCAACAGAAGATGAAAGTCGATAGAATAATAGACAAGTTTAAGGCTCGATTGGTAATCCAATTTAGACAAAAATAAGGGATTGATTACTTCGATATCTACACACCAGTTGTTCGTATCACTACTATTAGATTGTTGATAGCTTTGGCAGCTATTCACAATCTAGTGATCCATCAAATGGATGTCAAAATAGCATTTTTAAATGGTGATATGGAATAAGAAATGTATATGAAGCAACCATAAGGATTTGTTATGCCTTGTAATGAGCATAAGGTGTGTAAGTTAGTTAAGTCATTGTATGGGCTGAAAAAAGCACCTAAGCAGTGGCATCAAAAGTTTGATAAGGTTGTGTTGTCTAATGGTTTTGTCCTAAACCAATATGACATGTGGGTATATAGCAAATTTTATGAATCCGGTAAAGGTGTTATCATTTGTCTATATATTGATGACATGTTGATCTTTGGCACTGACCAAAATCAACTTGATAAAACCAAAAAGTTTTTGTCATCAAAGTTTTCCATGAAGGATTTGAGAGAAGCAGACATTATTCTTGGTATTAAGATTAAACGTGAGAATAGAGGGATTGTAATTACACAATCTCACTATATTGAGAAAGTACTCAAAAAATTTAATCGTGAAGATTGTTCTCTGGTAAGTACTCTCATGGATCCGGAAGAGAAGCTTATGCAAAATACATGTAAACATGTGGCTTAGCTCGAATACTTAAAAGCCAAGGATTTTTTCTATATAGTGTTAATTTAAAAAAAATATCAAATTTTCCTAAATGCATCTTAATTGCACTCGGTCCATCAAAATGTGTTTCTAGTATTATTTAGTTAGTATCCATAAAAAAATATTTGCTCTCAGTGATATTTGGTCCTTGTTTCGTACGTGGTTTGATGTATGCTATGATGTGCTAGACCTGATATTGCTTATGTAGTTGGTAGATTATCAGGTTTACTAGTAATCCTAGTAGATATCATTGGCATGCAATAACAAGGGTATTCAAGTACTTGAAGGGTACTATGAATTATGGTTTATCATATGTTGGATATCCTTCGGTTTTAGAAGTTTATTTAAATGCTAGCTAGATAAATCATGTTGAAGATTCATCTTCTACTAGTGGCTGGGTATTCTTTCTTGGGGGAGGTACATTTCATAAGATTCTAAGAAGCAAACATGCATAACTAGTTCTACTATGGAATCAGAGTTTGTAGCATTAGCTGCTGGTAAAGAAGCAGAATAGCTAAGAAACTTGATATTTGAGATTCCAATATGGCCGAAACCAATAGCACCAATTTCTATCTATTGTGATAGTGCTGCCACATTGGCTAGAGCTTATAGTCAAATATACAATGGTAAGTCTAGACACTTGGGTGTTAGACATAGTATGATTAGGGAGCTAATCATGGATGGTTTGATATATATTAAGTTTGTTCGGTCGCAACATAATCTAGCTGACCTTTTGGCAAAGGGGTTAGCTAGTGATAGAGATGTGATTAGAGTCTATCTAGATCTACTAGCTATGAGATGCTCAATTCCCTTATGGCCGAGAGTACAAATGTGGAAAGCTCATAGTTAGAGATTAGAGTACATGTGTTTATCTTCCCAAGGTATGTGTTTAGACGTTCAAGTGATGGTTAGGTTGAAGAAAATCTTTCTAATGGTTCTTTTGAAAAATTAAAAATACAGGTGCAAGACTAAAAGGACCACCTATGTGAACATGAATTTTTGCTGCTTTTAGAAGCTTGGACTTGGCTTCCTATATGTTCATTAATAGATAAAAACACATGGATTGTAATAGTGTCAAGTACGAACAATAGTGTGTTGTAGAAATTAGGTGTATAGTATCTTAGAGTATTCAAATGGGTTGACAAGTTCAATCGTTATGACACCTTGATTCTCGAGTATTTGAAATGTGCATTATACTAAGATAAAAATTCAATAGTAAGACATTTTCATTTATGCATTTGTTTGTTTCATTATGTTTGTTTTATATACTTGTATATATTCTTACATGTATTTTAGTAAATTAAGGATTACACTTAAATGGGAGGATTTGCCGGTGATTTTAGTGTCGTCAATTATTTTAGGTAGAGATCAATGGTATTTCATATCGTGCTCGGATGCGAGTTAAGAAAGTGTGAAGTGCACACTCGTTTGAGCTAATATGTTTCCACCACGACAAAGACGCGGGGTCAGGGGTAGCGCCCTGGCCCAAACGGTATATTTGGGGCTCTAAGTAACTTACCTGTTTTTCCCTCATTTTCTCCAACCATTGTGACTGTTGGAAGTAACCGTTGTTGTGTCTGTTGGTTATTATTATCCGAATTTTAACGTGCAATTAACAGGGTCAAATTGTCAAAACTGTTTACTATACAAATTTTGGTTCTCATTCTTTACATTCGTAACTTTCATACAATTCTTGTTCTTGTCTTGCTATTGTTACTTTGTGGCTTGTTAGAAACATAGATGTTCTTCTCTGATTATATCCCATATAAATGATTTAGTGATACCCAGCATCGCAATAGGTCGAAATACTTTATTCAAAAAAGTGATCGTACACGATTCAGGCTAGATTCCAAGATTATCACCAGTACCCTTACCAAATTTCTAACAGGTCACCTATGGTATTGTGCTTATAAAGTTTTTAAAGCCGCTCTTGATACTACACACGACTATTGGCGAAAAGTTAAAAAAATCATTGTGAATTGTGTGCACCCTGGATACGTTTTAACATATATATTACCATGGAATAAGGTGTTAAAGAACCGTTTATGGATATTTTGTTGCCATATCATGGATCATCCATTGTCTACCTTAATATAACTAAATTGGCGCCATTTTGTTTACTTATTGTGAAAATTGTAGAGGGGGGGTGAATACGTTTCCGTTACAAAAACTTTAGATTAGGCGTTACATGACTTAACTGTCGGCGGTCCCATAAATATATGGGGGCCGCCTGATTAAAGCGGACCGCATCCAGAAGATAGTTTTTGTACCAAATCATTTGTATCAAATCACCAATCAAGTTTGAAGCAATTTGAGAAGTGTTGATAATAAATTTACAATAACTAACACATATTCTACCAATATATCCACACTCACAATGATTTCAACAAAGAGCTATCTACACAACCATGGCTAATACAACACACAACAATTCACACAATCATACGCACAATGCAAGTATAAAAGTAAAGCGATAAATGTAAAGACATAAGTAAATAGAAAGGTAAAAGAAAATGCAAACCGGACATGGTGATTTATAGTGGTTCGGTCACGAAGCTCCTCTTTGCCCTACTCCACTCCCCGAGTATCCAACTAGAGAGTTACTTCACTAATCAACAAGCTCCCTTTCGGCGGACAAAACCTTATAACGTTGCTTACATAATTTTCTGACACTAAGCTAGATGTCAAGTTCTTCTTCGGGTACAACCAAACCTGTTATGCTTTATGGCCAACATAACAAACCTTGTGTTTTATGGCCTAAACACATAAACCGCGTCGCTTATAATATTTTCTGACACTAAGCTAAGTGTCGAGTCCTAATCTTAGCTAGAACCAATCTACCACTTCACAAATGTATTTTGTGGCTTAAAATACTAACCAACACACAAACACCACATCCGGATTTATACGCTATCCGGATCTACACAAATACACAAGAGTTACAATATAGAAATCAAATCTACTCTAAGACATTCAAGTGATCAAATGTAATCACTTCTATGCAACCCACCAAATCTACTACATGATCTACAAGTAATCAAGGATGATCACTTCCATGTAGAGACATCCTATACCTCACTAAATACCCCATGGTATTAGTGGAACTAACATAGAAAGTAACCATGATCAAAGCCTTATGCTAGAACCATGATTAAAGAAGAAGGAAGAATTCTATGTATTTGGTGTGTGTAATTTTTGTGGGTTTTCATCAAAAGTTAGGAGGAGGAAGACTTTGCTATTTATAGGGGAGTCATCACTAGTTTTCCCTCCATCTTCTAGAAGCAAATTCAAAATTTGAATTTATTATTTTCCCTCCATGTGTTGTACAAAGCATGCATTACTAGTTTATCCATTCAATCTTCTAGAAGCTTAATTCAAATTTGAATTAGCTAGTTTCCCTCCACCTTCTATATGCTTTGATTGGGCCATAATGGGCTAGCCCGTTTGCTTGGCTCAATCCAACTAGTTAAGCCCGTATGAGTAAGAGTCTCGGGATGTCGAGATCGAGTTGATAAATGTATACTTGTGTTGGATAAGGATGGCGAGACATCATGAGTTGAAGTATACATCTACGAGTAACTTGTGAACTTTACGTTATGTTTTACAAGTTACATGTTTGTCGTCACCAAAACATAAAGAGAATGTATACATTAAATATCGTAATATTTGCACTAACACTTATTGTGTTATGTAAGAAAACTAATTTTACTTCTAATTGTAATTAGTTTCTAAGAAATAATAATAGCAAACTATTGACGTAGAATATTAGTTTGTTCTTTTCTAAAAAGTTAACACTTTGTTTAACCGATCAAAATTACCGTATGATTGTCTACATCCTAACTCTCTCATACTCCCCTCCGTCAGGATTAAGTATTGTTGTTATTGTTTTAAATTAGTCAAAATTGTTACCTATAACAACCACTAGCTTGTTTGTAGGTTCCTCTGACTTTTTAGTTATAAGCATAATGTTTCCATTGTTTTTGTTAGCATAACATTTGAACTAATTATTGTAGGACTTTACCCTAATAAAAGTGAGTCCTTCCAGAAATTCTCGACAGCTAAGGCAGAGCCAAAACTGAAGAGGGGGTTTGCAAATAGTTTTCAACCAGCAATTGATGCTCCTCGGTTATTACCTCGTTAGCTAAGTCATTACTAAAAGCGCAAAGATGCCTCATTCAACACTCAAACCCTCTATTTTATGATGGTTTTTATACTTTCATAACAATTATATTAAACCATAACATCAAAGCATAGAATAGCGAAAGCAAATAAAGGATCCGACCCTTAGTAGCATCACGTGTTGCAACATACCCCCCACAACCCACAATCCCAGTTAGAAAAATACCCGGTCATGCGGGAGTATTGTCACAACAGCCACAGCAGCTTAAACAAATGATTTACTACTTGGTTGGATGGGGATGTAATGTCTACACAAGAATATATGAAGAAAGTTGTTAAAGATGTGGGTGAGGATGAGGATTTTAAGAGTGGGTCGTAGGTTAGCGCCACTGACTATGTGAATGCTAATGGTGGTACTGTGAGTGGGTGTTTAGGAGACATCAAGAATTTTTTTGAAGAATGAGAAACTTGACCAAGTTGTTGCAATATTCAAGTCTTGTTCTCCGAATGTGATTGGCGATCTCACAGTGACTATGAAAGATCTCTCAGGTACAATACCTGGAACATACATCGACAAAGGTCATTGGTGAGTTGGTTAATGGAAAGGACTTACTGTAGGAGCTGCTTTGATACTTGCTAATGTTTTAGTTTTTTTTCTAAACCATCAATGCATTACCTTAACATTACAATGAGAAACGTGGTTAAGGTTTTCCGTAAGGATACGTTTCTTGGAAGTGGCAGTGGTTAATGCATTACCTTAACATCATTATGTAATGTTTTTCATTATTATTGCATTTTTAAATTCCGTTTTGTAATTTTAAATTCACTATTTTAATTTTAAATTCCGTATTCAAATTTTAAATTCCAAACGGCTACTTTTTCCTTATAAATACCCCTTTTCCAATGGCTAATTTTTTATTTCGTATTCAAATTTTAGATGAACAAAACATAAAACTTTAGTAACTTAGGCGAATAGATTCACAAAGTTGAGTAACATATTTGTCAAATAACCTGATAAGTTTCTGAGTTGGATAACGGGGCCTATAAAAAGCTGACGTGGAGAAGGTCAAAACACAATCTCCCGGTTGTCAGTAATTCATGGAAACTGAATTGAACACACAGGGGAGTTCGGGATGTTCAGTAACCTTAAAGTCAAACTTCGATAGTCTAGTAACCCAATTGAACAAAAAAAAGATTGGTAACTTAGGCGAACAAAAGTTGATAGTTTAGTAACCTATCTATCTAAAAACCCTAAATAAAATGATCGATGGGTGTACGGTGGGTGTATAAGGGTAAAAACGGAAACATTCATGATGTCACCTCGTATAAGCAATAATATTAGGGTGTTAACGGGCCGGTTCCGGTTACGTGTTTAGTTGAAGATTTAAACTAATCGCGCGGAACATGTAATTACTCTTTACTACACAAAATTGAACCTTACTGATGCGGGTCACCGAACAGGCGAGTACCGAAAAGAGTGGTCTGACCTTGGTTCAAGACACGTTAATAATTATTGATGTTTTATAAACCGAGTTAACCGTGTCAATAAGAACATGATCTATAACATTACCTGTAATTTTACTATTTTAGTAAAATAAAATAAATCTAATAGATTAAATTCATATAAAAGTTATTAAGTCACAACATAAATTGGGCATTCATATAAATATGCATATTAACAAAATAAATTTATTCGACGTTTATAGGTTACGCTCACATTAATCAATATTCACACATATAGATGTTTACTAAATGTTTACATAAGAAGCAAAAAAATCGTTACACAATAAAAGCAGTGCAATGATATAAATAATACTCGTACAATTATTTGAATATTTTTGTAAACTTTTTATGTATTTATACAACGGTTTTCGAATTCGGCTAACCGTGAATATCTAAAACTAAAGGCATTCACTATGGTGGATTTTTAAAAAAGGTTTATAAATTTGCCACCTTTTACAATGTCATTAATTTATAAATCATGAACCTATTCTCACTATGGATAAAACCTTTGAGGTTATATAATTGTTCAAAACATAAGATAAATATTATCAAGGTACTATAAAATTCTTTGGATCCTCTTTAAAATCCTAGATCTTTTCATGCCACCTAGACATGAAATGTTTCCTCACTATGGTAAAAAATATTCTTGAACCTCGTCATAAATTTTTAGACCTATTCTTGAAACACCATAGTGGATGCTCTAAAAACCAAAACCGAACCGTAATAAAGCCGTGTTTTTCGGTTGTGGATAAGCAGTTCAGCCTCGCTTTATCGATTTTTCTAGTTTTTTGAACAACCCAAAGCAATAAGCCACAAAATTAAGTAAGCTGAAAATTAATGTCATCTATAATCACAATTTTAAAAATTTCCCAATGTGAACTGTATAGTTTATCTAAGAAGGAGGGCACAATGGGCCAGCATTTAAAACCCGTGTTTACAATTTGGGATGGACTTTTATTGCAATTGATTGGTACCATGGGCTTTTAATTTTAATCTTGTCCACCAAAAATTACAGTAAGTATTCGATTGTATTGTGAAAAAGAAAGGGAGCTGATATTTCCACTTAGGATTTTGATACATCCACGAAAGTTTAGTGTAAGTTTACCGCTAATTGCATCAGAATTTACATTGCAATCGAATAAAATGAGGAGGGGGGGGTGGTGGGGGGGGGGGGGCGAGGGGGGAGGGACCCACTTTAACTACAATATGAAATAATTTAATAATTTAAAATTGATTTTCTACAAAATTTATCAAGAAACAATGAACACCCGTATTTGCAATGGGATTTCATAATCTAATCAAGGTTTAAGTCAATAAGAATCATCCAATATCAATGATTGTGAATATGTTTTCATGACTAACCATAATAGATTTTCACGCTTGAAAATGATTGTAGAAGACTCATAATTCCAGTTTTACACTCAAAAACAATATACATGAATTGTGTTTTCACTAATTTGGCCCATATATTAATATGAAAGCGAATTTCTTTTTCAGTTAACTTTGCAGGCATCCTATGTGCTTCTTTAGTCTTTTGCATGTATGGTTTTTTTTTGTCTTGGGTGGTTTGGTTTTATGCTCATCCCTTTCCTTTATGTTTTCTTGATCTTAGTAGGTTCTATAGGTCATTTTTAATCCACTTTTGCCTTATTTTGTGCTTATGCCTATGTTGTGTGGCTCGATGTGCTCTGTTTGCTCTCTTGCTTTCGTATGCCTTCTCGTTTTTGACTCATGCCCCCCCCTATTTTGTATATTGTTTCCTCTGCTGTCCTTTCTTATGCAAAAAAATGTTTACGAGTCATTTGGTAAATACATTGTTTTGCGCTTTTTTGCTTTGTCTCTATTTGCCATGGTGGTTCTAACGCACTCTTTTTTCTTCCTCTAAGCCGATGTCTACCTGGAAACAATCTTCTTACCACGGTTTTCAATGGTGTTCCTAATCACCATTGTTTTTCTATCACCCTATTTTGCTCTCTTTCTTAAGCGGATTGTAAAGGTTTTAAAACTATGTCTCTATCGTGGATCAATATGTTTTTATGAACATTCCATAACCGACTTCTATCCAACAAGTATGTACCTTAATATGGTCGTTGTATTCACAGAAGGGTTTTGGTCTGCCCGTTAATGGAATTCATAGACATTGTCTATTGATCTTCATTTTGTTTTTGTCCTAGCTTAATACAGGCCGGGTCGAAATCGTAATATCATTGTATTCTTTCTTTCCGACGAAATGCAGTTAAAAGAAACGAACTTTTCAAAGAAGAACCATCTAATAAACGAACGCCGGTAAAAAGGTTTCTATGTTATTCGTTACATTGTCTCGCGTGTGATATGCAAGTTAGTAATGAAAGAGATGTCAATAGTAAACGTGAGTTTTGGGCACATGAAAAGAATGTGTTAACTAACTTGTGGGGGGTATAAATGTAAATTTACACCAAATTGCTGAGGATGCATCAAAATCTTCCGTGAAATTATCAATGCCCGAAAAAGACATCTTTAATCCGATGGGCATATGTGATTCGAATTATATTTCCAACTATACATAAAATGATTGAAAATTATTGAAATATGTAAATGTTCTTTTCTATTAAGTATTGTTATATGAGGCCCAACAATTATAGGTATAATGGTAGATGTCAAACCAGGTTATTATTTTTTTTCTTCTTTTGTGTTAAGTTTATTTATTTTTTAATAAATTATTTTCCTTTGTTATGTATGAGGCCCAACAATTATGTGTTAAGGCACGACCATACATAACATCAGCCTACTTTTTATTTAGTAAAGACGAAGAAAGAAATTCATTTTTCTCTCCTATTTACTACGACGATGAATAATTAAATAATCATTTTATTTATTCTTTTTTTGACTTCTTTTTTCAAGTGCGGGATAAGACTAACGGGTTGTGGGTTTTTTTTTCTTTAATCAATTGGGGCCCTTCCTGCACAACCTCCATGTGGATGGTCTACATGGTTCATAGCTACTACTCTTACTATAGGACACTTACCGAGACGGCGCTTAGATCCGACTCTACCCAAACTTTTTTGGTTCACCCCAACATTCCCCACTTGCTCGACTGTGCTGAGATGTTCTTGGATATTAAAGGGTCCTCCGAGAAGGTAATTTTAATGTGGACGATTTTTCCTATCTTTGTAACAGTTCCCTCCAGGCACACCGTTGCTCTAGCTAATTGTCCACTATTTTCAAGTTTGATTTCTATGTTATGTATGGTCGTGCCTAAAGGCATATCCGTTGAAGTAGATTCTTTGTTTTTATCAATCAAAACCCTTCCTCAAACAGTACAAGCTTCTTCCAAAGCATACGGTTTTTTGGATGTAGATGGTGATATCTATACAAATGCATCTTATATATACATACGGTATAATGAAGTACTATATGGGTGGATATATAGGAACCAAAATCTGCCGAATCACTCATGTTATCATCTTCTACATCCTTAGTATTCCCATTCCACCATCTGGCTGGCTTATGTTTTTCATGTAGCATTCTTATATGAACATGATCAATAAAGAGATTAAAAGAACGAATAAGATAAATAGATTATATTAATGGGATAACCCGACCCCCCGATGGTTTATATTATGAGATAAACCGACCCTCAATTGATTATGCAAATCAACTATTAATTATTATTCGACATAATGAAAGTTATATCTCTAATACCTTATTTATAGACTTCTAAACAGGACTCCACTCCTACTAAAAATCTAGTTCCTAATCATTATCTAAAATAATACTAATACTTATCTACTAACTAGATAAATATGAGAATGATAATATGATTCATATCAATACTCCCGCCCCCAAAAACACCTTTGTCTCAATTGTTTTGATTCCAAATTGATTCCCGATTACCAAGTCATTCTATTTGAGATTCCTCGTCTTATAGCACCGACAATATGTGGCCATTGAATCGTAACCACCATTAAATCTGAATCTAAGCCCATTAAAAGGTTTCCTCCATGTTGATTTTGTGTTATGTTTGTCCCAAGAGTGGCCACAAATTTCTCCCAAGATACCCCCAACACCTTTTCCTGGTTAGCTTGTATTGAGCACAAAATAAAGTACATATTTTTTTTTTGAAAATCAGCCGATTTCACAACCATTTTATTAAGTCCGTTGTAGTTTTGGTTGGACGCCCTGGTTGGTCAAACTTTAAGATTGCTTGTTCTACTCCTTCATGCCTTCAACTATCTATGCCTTTAATTTTGACAAACCTCCTCGTAACTACTTTCTATAGCATCCTAGCACTTATTTTCTTCTTCTGCCTCATTGCTCATTATACATCAATACGTGCAATACTTGAATCGATAAAGCCCCTTAATCTCTAAACGAATGATTTCTTAAACATTGTCATGGATTGTGGAAGTAACTCTTCCAGCTCATGTTTAAAACAAATCTCTTTATCTAAACCCGTTCTAAACCATCTTTTTTCCTCGTACCGAATAACAGGACACGTAGTAGGTAAGCAGTACCCACCCGGATAAACAGTGGTGATGAACGATAAAAAACTTTTTGTTCATTTTTATTTTATTTAATTATTTATTTTTTGAAACCATAGAATCAGAATAACTCTGATACCAATTTGATATGAACCGGATCGATAGAGATTAAAAGAACGAATAAGATAAATAGATTATATTAATAGGATAACTCGACCCCCTGATAGTTTATATTAATGAGATAAACCGATCCCCCAATTGATTATGCAAATCAACTATTAATTATCATTCAACATAATGAAAGTTATATCCCTAATACCTTATTTATAGACTTCTAAACAAGACTCCACTCCTGAATAAAAACTCCTAAAACATTCCCCTTTACTAAATTAATACGAACACTTTCTACTAACCTAATACGAGAATGATAATATATTCCATATCACATTCTACTGAATGACTATGAAAATTACTAGAACTTCCACAATTATGAGTAACGAGGAAGACATTCTCTACTTTTTCCCCTAGAAATCCTTAAAGTACCACTGATTATAATACAGTGTATATATAAAGGTCAAGAGAAGAATGTGAAATATGTGTTGTAATATTTTAATTTGAATAATATGTAAAAATTAACAAACAAACAAGAAATGTTCACAAAAGAGATAAACAAAAGGTAAGATAATAATTCATTTTTTAACGCATTTCTTTATGTCGATTTCCTTATTGTTATCCAACCGCTAAGTTCTTGAGTTCTTCTCCCCAAATTCATTACTCTATATATATTTTCTTTTATAACGCATTCCATTTCACGTAATCTCATTCTAATAAATGCGCCCCAATTAAAAACACACACAGCCACACATGCGTGTATATTGTTTTCTTTATATATGCGGATTTTAGTTTTCCAATCACTAAAAAACAAACCAAAAAATCAATAATAATGGCTGATCTCATACATGCTATCCTCCTATCTCTCCCTTTTGTCATCTCGTCCCATTCTGCTATCTATTTCCATTTTTCGCAAGTCTAAAAACAGGATGAAGAATAACATAACTCCCACCGTGGTACATAATCCGGATGGCCAGTGATTGAGGAAACTCTAGAATTTCTCTCCAGTGGCTGGAATGGCCACCTCGATAAGTTCATCTTTGATCGCATGGCTAAGTTCTCGCCTCATGTCTTCAGGACCTCATTCATACTGGAAGATGTGGCAGTGTTTTATAGGTCTGCAGGTTTTATTTTTTGTAACAAGTTCTTGTTTTTGTTAGAAAATAGGATGTTGTTGTGATTATCTTGGAAATCTCAATTGTATTGTGTTGAGTTCACTTTACGTATAAAGTATTTCGACCCTTATCTATGCCCGGGTTACACGAAATCTTTATCGGGATAATACAATCACTAACAATTTATGTCTAGGCACAAGAACACAAATCAAGAGCAAAAGAGATTATGTATGTGTATTTTTCATATGTTATTTTAAGATCAAATGTTCCTATATAATTATTACAGGAAGTGTGATAGTTTTGAGGAAGTTAGAATTTGGTTTAAAACTAAAAAAAAAAATTTTTAATACAACCAACTGGTCATAGGACTTATACGGCGTACCACAAGTTGTTTTACGGCGTAAAGTCTACACAATTTAACTTGTTAACGTAATGTCAAACATGGATTAACGGCGGTAAACATCACCTTAAAACTAGAAATATATTTAACGCGTAAACTATACATATAGGTTACGACTTAACCAATCCCAAGGCTTAAGACCTAACCCCACGAGTTTTACGGCGTAAACATAAAGTTTATGGCGTAAACTCTACATATCATGTCTTGGTTTATTTCATGTTAGCTCAACGAGTGTGCACTCCACACTTCCCCTAACTCGTATCCGAGCCGAACATGAAATCTCATTGGTCTCTAGTAAATCATCATTACCTAAATGGCCGTCGATGACACTAAACTTCACTAACAAACCCCCCTCCCCCCATTTTAGTGTAATCCTTGATTTACTAAAACATATATAAAGATATATGCAATTATGTTAAAAGCAAACATAACGAAACAAACAAATGCATAAATGAAAATGTCTTGCGATTGAATTTTCATCTTAGTATAATACACATTCCAAATATTTGAAATCAAGGTGTCGTAACGATTGAACCCGTCAATCCATTTGAATACCTGAAGATAACTTATCACAAAAGTTTGTTACAACACTCTAATGTTTCGTGATTTTACTTGACACTTTACAAGCCATGTGTCCCAGTCTATTAATGAACATATAGGAAGCCAAGTCCAAGCTTCTTGAAGCGGCAAAACTTTATGTTCACATAGGTGGTCCTTTTAGTTCTTGCACCTGCATTTGCAATTTTTTAAAAGAACCATTAAGAAGGTAAACTTCAACCTACCATCACTTGCAGGTCTGAACACATACCTCAGAAAGATTAATACACGTGTTCTAATCTCTAGCTATGAGCTTTCTACATTGAATTCAGCTTCTAACGTTGTATTAGAATGGAATTGGGTATCTCATAGGTAGTAGACTTAAATGGACTTTAATCCCATCCCTGTCACCGACTTATTCACTAAGTCCCTAGCGAGACCCTTCGTCAAGTGGTCTGCTAAATTCTGTTATGACCGAACAAACTCAATAGAAATCACACCATTCATGATTAACTCCCTAATCATACTATGTCTAACACCTAAGTGTCTAGACTTGCCATTATACATTTGACTATATGCTTTAGCCAACGTGGCAGCACTATCACAATGGATAGAAATCGGTGCTATTGGTTTCGGCCAAATTAGAATCTCATGTATCAAGTTTCTTAGCCATTATGCTTCTTTACCAGCAGCAGTCAATGCTACAAACTCAGATCCCATAGCTGAACCAGTGATGCATGTTTGCTTCTTGGAAGCCCATGAAATGGCACCTCCCCCAAGCAGGAACACCCATCCACTAGTAGAAGATGAATCTTCAACATGATTTATCTAGCTAGCATCTGAATAACCTTCTAACACCGAAGGATATCCAATATATGATAAATCATAATTTATAGTACCCTTTAAGTACTTGAATACCCATATTATTGCTTGTCAATATTGTCTACTAGGGTTACTAGTAAACCTACTCAATCTACCAACTGCATAAGCAATATCTGGTCTAGTACTTGTCATGGCATACATCAAACAGCCAATAGCTCTTGAATACTCGAGCTGATTCACAGGTTTACCTATATTTGGCTTAAGCTTTTTTACCGGATCTATAGGAGTACTCACCGGAGAACAATCTTCACGATTAAATTTCTTGAGTATTTTATTGTGTAATTACAATCCCTTTATTCTCACGTTTAATCTTAATACCAAGAATAATGTCTGCTTCTCACATATCTTTCATTGAGAACTTTGATGACAAAAACTTCTTAGTTTTATCAACTTGATTTTGATCAGTTTCGAAAATCAACATGTCATCAACATATTGACAAATTATAACACTTTTACTGGAGCTATTAAATTTGCTATATACACACTTGTTAGATTGGTTTAAGTGAAAACCACTTGACACCACAACCTCATCAAACTTTTGATGCCACTGTTTAGGTGCTTGTTTCAGCCCATATAATGACTTAACCAACTTACACACTTTATGCTCATTACCTGGTATAACAAATCCTTCCGGTTGCTTCATATACACATCTTCATCCAAATCACCATTTAAAATAATGTTTTGACATCCATTTGATGGATCACTATATTGTGAATAGCTGCTAAAGCTAACAACAATCTAATAGTAGTTATACGAGCAACTGGTGCATAGGCATTTAAGTTCGACGAATCATCCCTTCCTTTTGTCTAAAGCCTTGGATTACCAATCGAGCTTTAAACTTGTCAATTGTTCCATCAACTTTCATCTTCCTTTTAAAGATCTATTTGCAACCTAAAGGTTTGCATCATGGAGGTAAATCAGATAAGACCCATGTATTATTTTCTATAATAGAACCAATCTCATCATCAATTGATTCTTTTCAGAAAGCAGGGCATCACGAGATTGCATAGCTTCATTTTAGTTCTAGGATTCTTCCTCATATAATATAGCCAATTAGAGTATTGTAATCCATCTTGTTCTCTCGACCCCTTAACTAAATATAGCTGAAAATCAGAACCATATGATTTAGCTTTCTTAGCTCTTTTACCTCTTCGAGGCTCAGGAATCTCATTTGGTACATCATCAGTATGATCATCCATTTGAGATTCTTGCACATTTGTATATATGTCCTTTGGTCTAGGTATTGAAGAGAAACGAAATCTCATCAATTATTGCAATCTCTTGATTCTATATTGAGGTTATAGAAACAGAGTCATTAGGTTCAATAAACATAAAACCTATATGCCTTGGAATGGCTTTTTTCAGCCATATCCAACATAGATGCAATCAATCCTTTTTCACCTAAGTTTTCGTTTCGGACTCCGGTATGCCTTTTATACGGCCCTACAACCAAACTCGCAAAATATGACAAGTTGTGGGTTTTTTATACCAAAGGTTCATACGGGGTAGTCTTTGTTCCTGTTTTTTAGGACCACTATTTACAATAGCAACCGTTAAACATGGTTCTCCCGAAAACCTCACTCAGACCCCTGAGTAAGATAAATGGACATTAACCATTTCCTAAGAAGCTCTTATTTTTCCTTCTCAGCTCACCTTTTTGCTGTGGTGTGTAAGGCGCTGTAGTTTCATGAATAATTGCTACAGATTGGAAAAAACCAGGGATCATAATATTCACACCTCTATCTGTAGTAAGTTGTAACTAAGTCATTTGTTGCAATTCAACTTCTTTTTTATAAATTCTAAATTTATCTAGGGCTTCATCTTTTGCATGTAGCAAGTAAACATAGCAAAACCTAGAGGCATCATCTATAAAAGTTATGACATACTTTTTTTTTTTATTGCCCAAAGATGGAGAAGCATGAAAATCACACAAATCACTATGTATTAACTCGAGTATGACAGATTTCCTTGTTATACTTTTAAATGGTTGCCTAGTGATTTTAGTTAACATACAAGTAGTACATTTTCTGGATTTTCATCAATAGCAAGAATTAAATCATCTTTATACATTTCAAGCATTCTTTTATAGTGCACATGTCCTTAACGTGATGCCATAATGATGATATTTACAACAGTAGAGGAAGAACATATAAACAGAATCAGAATCATTAGGAACTTTATTCAAGTTCAACATAAACATACCATTGTTATAATAACCAAATCCTACAAATACACCACACTTCGCATCAAGATATATTATCGGATCATAAACTTGTTTGTATCGCACTTATTCATCACAGGACCAGACACTAAGTTCTTCCGAAAGTGTAGGTACATACAAACATTAAACATATATATTAACAAATTTTTCAGAAACTAATTTAATGCTACGCTGCCTTTTCCATGAATAGGGCAAAGTGTTCTTCACCCATGTTAAGTCAGATCCTATGCACTGTTCGAAAGTCTTAAACCAACAACGATCTGTTTTTTTTTTTACATACATGAGATTGTAGCACCCGAATCTATCCACCACGCAATTGCATCAACTTGCTCATATAATGCTTCGATAAATTAGTGAAACAGAAGATTGACAAAAATGTTCAAATTTTCACTAAATTCGGACCTTGGTCTGGGGACTTGGTCCTTAGACCCTTTTTCCCGAACCACCAGCATGTGCGTTATTCTTTTTACCACTACGGCAATCTCCTTTGAAATGTGGGACCAGTCTTGCCAAACTTTCAACATTCCCAACTTTGGTGTCTTGTGGGAACTTAGAACTACTCGTTTCTCAATTGGATCGCTTTTTACCTTTGTTTTGTTTGTCTGTCGTTTGTTTTTACCTTTTACTGTCAGTTAACAAAAGGTGCCCATACAACTTCTTTAACCCTGCCCTTGTAAATGTATTGTGCCCTTAGAGAATCCTATATGGCAATTGATACCAAGTTGGACCAAGACAAATCGTCTTTACCATGTTTAAAGTATGTTTAAAATCCTTCAGGAAGGAGGAATTATCTAATTATATTGAAACAGAATGGATTCATCCATTTTCAAGCCATGTTGTGTGTATTGTCCAAGGATCCTAAGGAGTTCATTAAATTGTTCATGATAGGCCTAGAATCGACCATTTTGTAATTATTAAATTACTAACAAGTTAATTCTTACTTGAAGAATCCTTGCCATGTACTTGAGATTCAAGTGTATCCAACACTCCTTAGCCGATTCAACATTCGTATATACATCAAAAAGAGAATCAGACATACCATTCAATATATGACCCCTGCATATGTAGTCATCATTCTCCCACTTTGCCCTTATCCTTATTGCTTCCACTGTTGCATCTTCCAACAATTCCGGCATCGGTGTTGTCAACACATAAACTACTTTTAAAGTAGTCAACAAGAAATGCATCTTCTTTGCCATCGCCTCAAAGTCATGCCCTCAACTTATCAAGTTTCACAATTCGTTTGTCATATTCTTCAACCGTATTTCCAGGCCATTTATTCACAACCAAATACTTTATACGTTTGTTTAATTGAGGTGTTTTTTTTGTGAGTGTGATGATCCTGGTTATAGCTTATATCGGTGTATATAATTCACTTTCCGTTATACAAGTATTTCGACCCTTATCAATGCTTGGGTTGCACGAAATCTCTGATCGGGGATATTATAAGGGAGTATATCACTTATGTTTAGGCACAAGAATCATATCAAGAAACAATGAAGGAATTGTATGTGTTTTCGTTATCTAAAATGAGACTAATGAATCTGTTTATAAAACAAATTCTAGACGACGGTTAAGCAGTTAAAGTTGGTTAAAACCAACTTTCATAACTGTTTTCAAACAGTTATACGACTAGCAGTATTAACTATTTATGTAGCAGTACTAACTATTTTGTGCCTTAACATTACTAACTATTTAGGTGTAGCAGTTATACCTACTTAGTATGCTAGTTGAAAACAGACCAGAGTATAAGTATTAGTGCTAACAGTACTAACTACTTAGTACTGCTAGTTATAACAACTTAGTACTGTTATATCAACTTAGTACTGCCAGTAGTACTTGTCCCTTGATCTCTGCATTTTGTCTAGGTCGAAAACATATTAACTCAACGAGTGTGTACTCCACACTTCCCTAACTCGTATCCAAGCTAATTATGAAATATCTTTAGTCTCTAGTAATCTTACATTTCCTAAATGGCCTCGTTATTGACACTAAAATCACCAAACACAAATTCACTCTCCAAAATTGATTAATATTCTTCATTTTTTAATGAAACAACCCATTCGCTCTCCTTCTCTTTGAATGTAAACAAGAGCCTATTTGTACTTTCAAACGTGTGAAGACGATTGGTTGTATTCGCAAATCCTCGCACACGAATTTGAATAATTAAAGGAGAGATGATCCCCTATTATCTGTGATAGGGGTGATGTTTATTGCGTTACCTCTCTTTTATTTTTTCCGTTTCGTATTTTTCACATTTTACAGTTTTGATTTATAAAACTTTTAACTTTATTTGCGTATTTTTTTTCTAGCAGTTTTATCCCATTTTATCTAACAGGATACAGACAAGCTTCCAGGGGTCTTAATAACTAACCCTTTGTGATATATATTTACTTTATAAGTATGTAACCATCTATTTTTAGAAGTTTTAAAAAATTAAGTAAAAAATATTATTTTATTGAGAAAGATGTAAAACTATTAGAAAATGTTCCATCATTACACATATTTAAAAGTATTTAAAATAATTTAATAGTCAAAACTTTATAACAGCCCGCAAAAAATGTACAACCATTAAAATGGTTAAAGTTGTAACTGACCCATATACGTTTTTTTTATACAGTCAACTTGAAACTGCTAACATTGTTACTTGTCATCATTTTCAATCAAATTGTAAAGCTGCTATTATGTGGGTACATTTTGTATAAAGGCTCTATTAAAACATCATTTAAGTGTAAAAACACAAACTTCAAATACGGTATAAAACTAACACACTAGCAAAATTATTTCACCATTTTTATTTCTCTATTTTATCTCTCTTAAAAACACAAACACCTTTATCTTTCTTTCTTTAAACCATCAAATTCCGCCGTCTCACATATCAGATTTTACCGCTACTACCGTTTAGTTCTGCCCCACCTTTGCCAATATAATGTGCCGTCAGCCGCTACCGCCGCCATTGTCTTCGCCGTCTGCCAAGTTAATGTCATGGCTTTGAAGGAATACGAGTACCAAAGCAGAAGAGGAATACGGGTACCAAAGAAATGGAGGTCTTCTTATTCCGGTGACGTCATTTTTTTTTAAAAGGTGATGAAGGTTGTGAAGATGAATGAAGAGGGTTTAATATGTTTGATTTTGATGATTTTGTTAAAATGTTTGATGACATCATGGTTAATTGTTGCAAGGGAGATTTCAAAAAATGTTGAGGGCATACATCGTTGATGTCAAATGCTAAGGTTTGATGGATTTGAATTTTTTTAGGGATAAAGTCTTATGAATTAATGATTGATCTACAAAGCATCTGTGACCCTGAATTTATTAACTTTTGATGAAGTGGCTGACATTATTAGTTAGTTTTTTTTCATCATGTTATGTTAGTGATTTGGTGATTGTAGTTTTGAATTGATGATCGATGATGATGATGATAACCCGTTTGGGGTTTTATTTTGTCGAATTGTTAGAATTTTAATATTTGATTTGTGATTATTGGGGTGTTTGGAATTGTTCAATTTACTTAACTACTACTTATGTTTTACAGTAATTTTCTTTTTTTTTGCTTTTTATTATGTAGTGATTGTTCACTGTTAAAAATAATTATTGAATTTGTCCAAGTTTATCATTTTCAAATCTTAAAAAAAGAATAAGCAATATCATTAAAACGTGTAATCGCTTAAACCATCATTGTAACGGCCTCCAATAATTATTAAAACGTGTAACCGCTTAAAATCATTACTATCAATAATGATTATTAAAAATGTGTAACCGCATCCATAATATAAATCCACACAAACCATTTCATATCTCCCACACACAAATGTTTTTTGTTATAGCAAAAATAGTCTCTCAATATACCCTTACTTTCACTCCTCAACTTTTACTGGTACTTATTGCAGAGATTCTTTATTTTTTCGTTAGAAAAACGCTTAGCCGGATAACATTTGCTAGCCACAGGAGGGTACCCGGCTAGTATATCTATATAGAGTAGAAGTTGAACAATACTATATTGTAGTTTCAATGTGAGTATGTCATGATTAATATCCACACAACGAAAACTCATGAATTGCAAAGAATGTTAGAATCCTCAAATTTTGTATAAATCATGATACATGGTCAAGTGCAACAAAGCATGCATTATTTATATTGTAGGAACACATCAACGATTTAATTATGTGGTGATGTGATGCAAGTATTTACATGTATTAATGGAAGATATGTAAGCATGAATTTTATTGGTGGTAATAACTAAAGTTTCTTTTAGTTAGATGAATGACTAATTCATCTATAAGTTTTCAACAAATATTATTGTGTGATATTCATCTCAATACATCTAACTTAAACGTTAAGTTTTGAGGTAATAATGGCTTAAATTTAGTTGTGATTAAACATGAACGGATATTTGCTTTGCCACTATATTGAGTTTTGGTGCAAGTATTGTAAATAAATAAGATGTTAAATCTATGTTATAATTCTTTCAAATCTTTTTTTTACAAAACCAAGTAACTAATGAAACCTAAATTTATGTTATAATCTTTTCTATTATTCAAATGTGGCGTGAGTAGTGTAAGTAATGTTAATAACCAAAGGTCTAATAATTATGATATTTTCTTAACATTTCCTTTTACAATGGACCTCAAGTAACGCCATACTTTTCAATAGTATCACATATATTTTTTTTGTTATGATTAACCTATTACTTTTAAAAGTTGATTGGTGAATATGTTTAAAAATTATTTAATGCTTAATAGTATTTTTATAACTATAACTATGAGCAAGTAATGACATATAATGTATAAATGGCCATTTTATTATCTTACCAACAAAACTCTGAAACAATATTCACTCTAATTTTATTATTATCTTCTTTTTTTAAGAACATTAAGTGTATAAAGTGTTTTGTTTGTATAACTCGATAATACATATATAATGTATAACCCTAACAAATAACAGTCGGGGAGGCCTTTGTCCATACAAAATAAATCTGGGCCTATAATAAACCATACGGGGAAAACTAACACTCCCCGCAGTTGAGCAGTTCTTGAGGGACGACTCGATCACTGAAACCGGTACGAAACTCCTCAAACAAAGCAAAAGGCAAGCCTTTAATGAAAATACCAACATACTGATAACGTGATGGAACATGAAGAACTCGAACCTGACCATCATCAACCAAATCTCGAACAAAGTGAATATATCTCTATATGCTTCGTACGTTGATGTTGAACCATATTAGCAGACAAATAAATCACACTGACATTATCACAGTAAACGAGCGTAACGAAAGACAAAGGTGTATTCAACTCACGTAGTAGATTCCACAACCAACAAGTCTCAGCAACAACATTGGCAACACCACGATACTCTGCCTCTGCACTAGAACGAGAAAGCGCCGGTTGATGCTTACATAACCAAGAGAGTAAGTTGTTGCCAAAAAGACATAATAATCGAAAGTCGGTCGCTAGTAGTAGGGCAGCCAACCCAAACCGTATCTGAATAAGCAACTAATGATGTAGTAGATGATGAAAATAATTGTAACCCATAATCCAATGTACCACCAACATACCTCAAGATCCATTTAAGAGCCGATAAATGAGGCTCTTGAGGATCATGCATATAGAGACAAACATGCTACACTACATAAGAAATATAGGGAGGTAAAAAATAAGATACTGTAAAGAACCGCAAGACTCGATATAAGGTTTTAGCTCAGAGTCCATCATCACCATCATCTCCAAGCTTAGATATCGTTTTAACAGGAAGTCCGACTCATGATTACAATTAAACTATGTGTGCCCTCTCAAGAAATCTCAACAACATATTTCCTCATGAGATAAAGAACTTCATAAGAATCCCGTTTAACAAAACTACCCATAAATAATTAAATTGAACCAAGAACTGTCATGGAAAAACTCCTAATGCAAAGAGCATAATTTTCTATAACAAAGTCTCAGATGAAGCTGTGGTCAATATCATCAACATAAAATAATAGATAGTAGTGTCAGTCCCATGTCTGTAAATAAAAAGATGTGTCACAACGACTATGATGAAACCCAACACGAGTAATATAAGCAGCAACGCTGCACTTAGGCCTGAGGGGCGTGCTTGAGCCCAATAAGCGACCTCTGTAATAAAACAAAACATAGTCAGAATGTGCAGAATCCTGCAATCCTGAAGGCTGATGCATATAAACAGTGCTCAGATAAATCACCATGCAAAAAAAGGCATTCTTGACATCAATTTGATGAACACGCCAATGCGTGAAGTAGTCAAACTAAGAACGTCGGATAGTGTCGGTTTGAAACGGATAAAAAGTCTCATCAACATCATACCCTTTAAATGCTATTACCATTCGCTACAGACGAAGCCTTATAGCGACTAAGAGTTTGCATTCTGCTAAATACTTTTGGTGAAAAAACACATACAATAAAAACAATACTTGGCTGTCATGTGGGTCGTGGCACAAGAGTCCAAGTGTTGTTTTTAATAAGTGCATTATATTCATCACACATAGTTTGCAACCTAAAGGTTTGCAACCATGAGGTAAATCAGATAAGACCCATGTATTATTCTCCATAATAGAACCAATCTCGTCATTAATTTCTTCTTTCCAGAAAGCATCATCCTAAAATTGCATAGCTTCATCATAGGTTCTAGGATCCTCCTCTATACTATATAGTAGTAAGAGTATTGTGATCCAACTTTGTGGAAACTAGAAGGGGGGATTGAATAGTTTACAGGTTCCTTTTATGTTTTAAAAGTTTGCTTTCAAAATACTTAGATTCGAGTTGTATATTTAACCAATCAACAATATGAACCAAAAATATAACAATTTACTAAATAACAATAATAATAATATAAAGAGATAAGGAAAGGAACAATCAATCCAAGACGCTAAGATTTTATACTGGTTCGGCTACGAAGCACCTCTTCGCCCTACTCCACTCCCCGAGTATCCTACTCGAGATTTCACTATGTCAACAAGCTCCCTTTAGGCGAAGAAAACCGTTTACGCGTCGCTTACATTGTTTTCCGACACCAAGCTAAATGCCGAGTCCTAATCTTAGCTAGAACCAATCTACCACTTCACAATCACTACACACTCACAAGATCTACACTATCGGATTTACACACTATCCGAATCACATAAATACACAATATAATTACAATAGAGATTTGGTACTTAGAAGAAGAGAGGAGAGATCACTAAATAACAATTCGTTTCTTGGTGAATACGAATGTTCTTCTCTTGAACTTGAATGAGAAAAGAGAGATGAGAAGAAGAGATTAGATCACTTGAAACAAGATCTATTAATGTTAGTGATTATGAGATTTAGAGAGAGAAAGAAGATTTTTAGAGAGAAGAAAGTTATCTGAAAAATATTTCGGTGCAAGAGGTTGTTTTTTTTCTGCAAGGAATGGAGCAGTATTTATAGGCAGGAAAACCAAACGGTCATAGGGGCGGTCCCGACGGTCCCAGATATATCTGGGGGCCGTCAGGCCTGTAAGGGGGTTTCCCAGTATACTACACCTACGCTCTTGTTTTTGTCTTTTTGTGGGGAATGTTGTGTCTGTTATGGAACCTTCCATTTTGGGGGGAAATTTTAAGTTTTTAATAAAACTTTTCTTTTAATTAGAAAATATTTTGTATAATTATTTTATATGACGTTTATACTTTTTGTAAAAATGTTGATGGATAAGAGAAAAATTTTCTTGATCACGAATCATGCTTAATTAATTTGTTAGTTCATTTACCTTAAGTGATTAACTAAACTTAGAAATGGAATTTTTAAACGATTAATAATAATGTAAACGTTTAATTTTATCTGAAAACATTTTTTACATATTTGTTATTATCAACAAAATCGTTAAGAGGATCAAAAATATAAATAAACGTTTTTAGCTTTCCACATTATTTGTATTAACAATCTCCCCCTTTTATATGATGACAAAATATAACTCATTTTGTATAAAATTAAAAGTTACAAATTATTAATGAGTTTTATTCCATTTCTCCCCTTTTTTGTCGAATTCAAAAAAGATGATCGTCGAGTAGTTGTAGTAAGAAATAAGTCGACGATATCAAGACCCCCTTGATGTATACTCCCCCTCGTTTGAGGCACCAAGGGATCGATCTTACAAAAATTGTTTGCTACAAAACAAAGTTAGAGGTACAAGTGCAAGACAAATATCTATCAACAAGTAACACTCATAGCAATTTATGCAAGTTAAACCATAAAGTGGCTTCATTCATTACTTAATAAGCTCATACAAGAAGCATTGATTTCAATTGAAGCTAAATACTAGATAAGACAAATTCATACGATAATTTTATGAATCATTACAAGATAAAGCATAAAATAAAGACATATTAAGGCATATAGCTACACTAGTGGATTCTTAAATTGTAAAAGATGCCATAATCAAAAGATAGGTTTATTATTAAGTGACATTAAGCTTTTGAGAGTGCTCAATTATGGTGAGGAAGTTGTTATTGAGGATGGAAATTGAGTGGAAGGACCAATGATGAGAGATTTGATGCGATTAAAGTCATTTTTCAATGTATCAAATAGATTTTGGGTTTCCCCTCAATTATGGTGAGGAAGTTGTTACTTGATATAAAGAATGTGGAGGGATATATGGTGAGATAGGAGGTGAAGGATTTGTGGCTTCAATTTCTTGTTGGAGGTTAATGTCAAGCAGATTTGATAGGTGATGAATTTCATTTAGGTTTTGAGTTGAGTTTTGTGGCGGTGATGAGGATGAGAGAGTGTTATTAAAGATGGGAGAGGTAGGAGTAGTCCTATTTGGTGGAGGAGAAGGTGGTGAAGGAGGAAGACCATGTCTTTGTCTCCAAGGTTCGAGAATGGCCCTTTGTATTTTTGTGAGTAGTCACAGGGATTTGGCAGAGAAAGACAATGGATGATTTTTAGAGAATGATAGATTTAAAGATAGGAGTGATGAGATGAGAAGAATGATGTTCATATATAGAAGAATTTTAGGAAAGACATGGTGTTAGAGAATAAAGATTCTAAGTAGTGTTTAGTTCATAAAGGAAAGGATGGCTGGACATAAAGGGAATAGGGTCAAAGTTGCAAAAAGAGAGGAGACAAAATAATTTCTTGGTTCCCTTGATGGCGGTCCTATAAATATTAGGCGGTCCTATATATATTAGGGGGCTGCCCTCCATTTTTAGTGGCCGTTCTCTGGAGGATTACAAAATTTTCCAAATGTTAATCGTTTTTCAAAATAACCTAAGAAGGTTGAAAGAGTGATTGTGGCATTTCTATTTCTTCAAGAATCACATAGTCTAGTCAAAAGAGAAGAGAAATCATGCAATGGGGCCAAGTAGAAGCATATAAATGACATAAAGGTTCATGAAATGTCATATAGCAAGCATGAATAATAACTAAGACAGATTATACACGTACTAGAATAAGGAAGTATTACATAGCAATAATAACAGTACGTATGTCTAGCAATAATACTTAATAAATATCTCAACCAGTATCCGAATCATTGCTTGAAACTTCTTCAGAGGATATGGAGATAATTGCGTAAAGATGAGTGGGATGAACCTAAGGTTTCATGGATGGCCAATATGATATATATTTTGATTTCTGTAGATGAGGATTAATTTTGATGAGGTGATCATATAGACGATTTAGAATCATTCCATATGGCATTGGAGAGTTTGGTTGATTTTTAGTCTTTTCAACTCGTTTGGTTAGAAAATAGGCAAAGTTAAAGGGAGTACTTGTTAGAATGCAATACATCATGTGACATGATGATGCAGGAAGAAAATTTGAGTTATTTTTAGTGCCAAAAGCATTATTTTGAATGATTTCATTTCAAGATCTCATGTCATGATGAAGTTCTTCTTTGAAAATTTTGTTTGTAAAGATGGTTTGTCCAGTTGTTGTGATTGATTAAATAATTTCATTTGGTGTTGGAATGTGTGTTTGGTAAGGTGTGTTTGATTCTTGATTGATTCTCAAAAAGTCGAGAGATGGATCTTTAGAGTAAGAACATTCTCCTTCACATGGAATGGAAAGAATCAAGTAAAATGACTCTAGTGAAAATTTGAATGTTCTTTTTAATGCCCAGAATTTCAAAAGGATATTTTGATCATTGTCTTTAGTAATTTCTATTGAAGAATAAATTTCAAGCAGAAATCTTGGGCAAATCCCTTCGTGGAGTTAATATATACTTTGTAGTTTGATAATTTGAAACATGATTTGAATATTATCATATTTAGTAGATTCAAAAGATGCTAGACGACCTTCATGAATTGATCTACACTCTAGGTTTTGAATAAAGGGTTTTAAGTTATTGGGAAGATAGTTTTCATCTGAGATTGTTGGAACGTATGATTTGGTGTACCGTAGTTCTTCTTCTAACATCATTTCACCTAATTAAGAGAGTGCCAATTTTAGTAAGGTTTTCTCATTTAAATAAATATCTAGTGTGTGCTTAATTGTCACAAATGTGGAGTAACGATTAACTCGATCTAAAAATAAAATCCTAAGAGTTAATCCAAACGCTCCTTAATTTGATTTTGCTCATCCAAACATGTTGAAAAGTACATATGAATTATGTATCTTGACTTTTATTCATGAGATCATTATGCATGTGCTTAAAAGCATTTTTCGGTTGTATTAACAATGCATAACAACAATTTTATTTGGTTCCTAACGTGAGTGATTTGAAAATAAAATTAGGGTTTTGGTTCAAAATCAATTTTTGACGAACTCACTAACATATCAAATTCTATGTCTATGGGAAGTATATTTGTTATACATTGTAACCTAGTAGTCCTAATTATACAAAATTGAAAGAAAAATAGAAAATCACGAATTTCAATTTATGTGTTCATCATGAACCCTAGACTCAAATTGAAAGAAATTAGATGAAATGACTTACAATTAATGATGTTGATGATGTTAGGAATGATTATAGGTGTTGATTAGATCTTCAATTTAAGTTTTAATGGTTGATTTTGAGTTTTTGGGTTGTTCTGTTCATTTTCGTCGCTGCAGAGGAGAAAGGGGATTTGTTGTTTGGTGGTTGGTTTTGGTGTGTGGGGTGGGGTGAGGATTGGTGGGGGTTTGGGTGGGGTGGGGGGGGTGGGAGTGGGAGGATGGAGGGTGTGTTTTTGGGGGGGGGGGGGTGGGGGGGGGGGTTTGGGGGGTATTTTGGGTTTGTGGGGGGGGGGGAGGTAAGTGTGGGATTAGAAGTTTGTGTGGGAGGGGTGTAAAGAAAGATATTGGGGTGGTAGGGGGGGGTATTTGGTATTTTTTTGGTGGGGGTTGGATGGGATTGGTTTTTGAGGTTGTAGGAGTGTTTGTGGGTTGGGGTATATATATTGTTTATATTAGTTTTGTTTGTATTTTGTGTCATAGTTGTGTGGTGTTGGGAAATATGGAATTTTAGTTTTATTGGGTTGTGGATATGGGTTGGGGGGTTGTGGGGTATGGGATATATATAGGGAGGGTTGTGGGATGGGAGTTTGTGTTTTTTTTGGTAGTGGGGGGGGGGGTGGTGTTTGGTTGTGGGGGTGTGTTTGTTGTGGGGGGTTTTGGTGGTTTGGGTGGTGGGGTGGTTGGGTGGGGGTGTTTGGGTTGGGGTAGGTTGGGGGTGGTTGGTGGGTGGTGGGTGGGGTTTTTGGGGGGGTGGTGGTTTTTGGTTGTTGTTTGTTTGTTTGGGTTGTTTTGTGTTGGGTGTATGAGAGGTTTTAGGAGCCTCTTGGAAGCGGGCACAAAGGCAGACACTAAACATGATATCGGGCCTACTTGTCGTTAGGTATAATAAACTACCTATCATGTCTCGATACTTGGTACTATCTACCGACTCACACTCTTCGTCTTTCGTGAGTTTAGTATTGAAGGACATGGGGGTTTTCATTGATTTAGAATCATCTAAGCCAAATTTCTTAAGCATTTCTTTAAATATATTTAGATAGATTAAAGAAGCTACCATCTTCCATTTGTTTTATTTGTAATCCAAGGAAGAAGTTGAGTTCACCCATCATGCGCATCTCGAACTCGTCATGCATGATTTTGGCAAATTCATCACACATGTCTTGACAAGTCGAGCCAAATATAATGTCGTCGACATATATTTGAACGATGACGAGGTTTGAAATTTTCTTCTTAGTAAAAAAAGTGTTATCTACCATTCCTATTTTATATTCATGTTTAATAAGAAAAGCTTTTAATCTATCATACCAAGCTTTGGGTGCTTGTTTAAGACCATATAAAGCTTTCTTTAGTTTATAAACATGATCCGGTTTTTCAAAGTCAATGAATCCTGGAAGTTGTGCCACGTATACCTCCTTATTGATAAAATCATTCAGGAATGCACTTTTTACACCCATTTGGAATAGCTTAAAATCTAAAGCACAAACATAAGCTAATAGTATCCTTATTGACTCAAGTCTAGCAACTATGGCATAAGTTTCATCATAATTGATGCCCTCTTGTTGATTATAGCCTTGAGCAACTAACCTAGCCTTATTTCGAGAAACAATACCGTTCTCGTCTAACTTATTTCTAAACACCCATTTGGTTCCTATGATTGTCATATTCCTAGGTTGTGGAACTAACTCCCAAATGTCGTTAGCAATGAATTAATTTAATTCTTATTGCATGGCGACTATCCAACTATCATCCATTAAGGCTTCATTCGCATTCTTAGGTTCTATAGTTGATATAAGACAAAAGATGTTACTTTGGTTTTGGGCTTGTGATCTAAGAGTTCTTTGGTTAAGGTTTTCTATGACATTTTCTAATGGATGGTTCCTGGATTCCTTAATATTGACTATTTCGTCTATCTCTAAAGTTTCATCCTCAATGTCATTTTCTAGGTTTTTCTTTTCGGTAACCTTAATTGATTCTTCTTCATCTAAGTCATCATCCACCAAGGGTGATGTCTTAGAGGGTGGAGGAGTTTCATTGAATGTCACGTTGAGTGATTCTTCGACTTTCCTAGTATGTTTGTTAAGGATGATGTAGGCTTTACTATTTTATGAGTAACCTAAAAAGATACCTTCGTATGACTTTTGGTCAAACTTTGTAAGGTAGTCTTTAGTGTTTAAAATGAAGCACTTGCTTCCAAACACTCTAAAGTAATCTAGAGTAGGTTTCCTACCTTTTAAGAGTTCGTAAGGTGTTTTTCCTAAGATGGCTCTAATTAGGATTCGGTTGAGAATGTATGTTGAAGTATCTACTGCGTTACACCAAAACTTTTGTGGTAACGATTGCTCATTCAACATAGTCCTACTCATTTCTTGAAGTGTCCTATTTTTCCTTTCAACCACGCCATTTGATTGAGGAGTGCGTGGAGCTGAGAAGTTATGTGTAATTCCATTGGCATTACAAAACTCTCCAAATTGCACCTCATTATCAAATTCCCTACCGTGGTCGGTTCTTATTGACACTATTGTACATCCTAATTGGTTTTGAATTTTCTTACTAAATATTTCGAATTGATCAAAAGCTTTGGTTTTGTCATTAAGGAATATAGTCCAAGTATACCTAGCGTAGTCATCTACTATGACTAAGGTGTAGTGGTTTCCTTCGCAACTCCGTACGGCGGATGGACCGAAAAGATCCATATGAATGAGTTCTAAGCATCTAGTCGCTGAGACTATATTCTTAGCCTTATGACTAGCGTGAGCTTGTTTTCCAATTTTGCAAGCATCACAGAAGTGTTGATCAAACTTAAGCTTAGGTAAGTTTCTAACTAATTCCTTAGATGCTAACGATTGAATGAGACGCATATTTACGTAACCTAATATCCTATGCCACAACGTGGAATTTTCATCAATCGTTGTTAGACAAATTTGGTCTTTAGGCTTATTTCCTAATTTCATCACATATAAGCCTTTCTTCCTAATACCTCTACCTATGACCTTACCATCCTTAGTGATTTTACTATCATGTTCAGAGAAAGTTACTCTACACTTATTATCACATATTTGTCCTATACTTAACAAGTTAAATCTTAAGTTATCTACTTGTTCAACATTATCTATTTTGAGAGAGTCATTTGAAATCGTACCTTTGCCAATGATGTTACCGCGAAGATTACTACCAAAAATAACATTACCTTTGTTGTATGCCTTGTAGCTTGAGAAGAGCTTTCGGTTACCCGTCATGTGTTTAGAGCATCCGCTATCCTTTATCCACTCATCGGGTTCCAAGTCGACTCCAAGGCATATCTATTTATTTAAGACAATAACTCAAACATTTGGTCCCTGATATCTCATAGGTCCAAAGTTGTTAGTACTAAACATCCCTTGCAATAGAGGCAATTGGTTGGGATATGCAAAAATAGAAGACACATTTCCCATGACATGTAACTTTGACGTTGGAAATTGTTCCAAGTTACGGGAAAGCCATGAGGTTGGTTTTGTCGGCTAACGTTCCTTTTTGGTTGCGGTGTCTTAGGAAGAGGATAATTATTATTGTCTCTTCTAGGTGGTGGAGTTTTTGATCTAAAGTTTGGTTTTGAAAATCCAACTCCGGGTTTTAACGATGGCTTGTAAAATTGTTTAACTTCATTATCACTAACAACTGGAACTTTAACTTTGTTTACCATTATATGTTTTGGTCTAGGACCCAAAATAGATTTTTGAAAAGAAACAGATTTCTCAGAACCTGGTGAACAGACTGGCGGTCCTATAATTGTTTTGGGGGCCGCCCTTATTTAAGGGACCTCCACCAGGGGATGTTTCTTTTTGAGATTTTACAAATTTTATTTTCTTAGTTCCACTAGTTGATATTGAATCCCAAACCTAATTTATCTTCGAAGGGTTTTTGATTACTCAACATTTCATTTAAGCAATGTGTACTCTTTTCAAATTTTGTTAGTTTAATAGTTTCCTCTTTGAGTTTTTCATTTTCAATTCTAAGCAATTAACATTTTGTACATTCGAGATCAACTCCCTTGTTTTTCTCAAATGTGGACAATATTTTGTTCTTTTAGTTCACTAAGCAAATTTTTAAGCTATTTCTAAGGGCTTTTAATATTTTGTTCTTTGTGATTATTTTTAGACTCATTTTGCATAGTTTGTCATATTCATTATCTAGGGCTAAATCATCTATTGATGAGTTTTCATCACTAAAGTAAGAGGAATCGGAGCATACCTCATTTGACGTTTTAGTTACGAGACACGTTTCATCTTTAATCTTTTCATCATCTTCTTCATCGCTATCGCTCCAATAGCCTCCGACGAATGCTCTTTGGTTCTTGTCTTTCGGTGGTTTTGGACATTCTCCAATAAGATAATTTGGATCATCGCATCTAAAACATTTTTATCACTTTTTCCGTTCTTGTCATCTCGGCTTCTTTGGAACGTCTTTTTGTCGTTCCGAGGTTGTCTCACGAATCTACCTCTTCTCTTGAAGAACTTATTGAAGTCTTTAACCGCCATGGCGTATTCTTCGTTTTCACTTCCGGAAGTCGAACACTCCTCATCACTAGATTCTTTCTTTGCCTTTAAAGCAAGAGGTTTTCTTTCTCACTTTGCTTTGACTATTTCAGAATCATTCTTGATGATCATCTCGTGAACTTTGAGTTTCCCGATGAGTTCATCAAGTGACAGTGATGTTAAGTCTTTCGACTCTTCAATCGCCATGACCTTTGCTATCCATTTAGGATGTAGATCCCTAAGAAACTTCCTAACATAATTGTTGCTAGTATAACCTTCATCAAGAGCTTTTAGACTAGTAATAATACTATTAAATCTATCAAAGCACTATCTATAGATTCATCTTCGGAAATGACGAATTGTTCATATTATTGTACCAAAAGGTCGATCTTATTATCTTTGACTTGGTTATTACCTTGATGGGTGATTAACAAAGTTTTTCAAATTTCTTTTGCCGTATTACACATGAAAATTCTTTCATATTCTTTTCTTGGCAAAGCATTGTAAATAACCATTTTGGCTTCGTTATTTTTCGCAAGCTTCTTTTTAAGATCATCACTTTGTTTTTCAAAAGGGATAACCTCGTCTAATTTGGTTTTCGGATTTTGTTGAATAGGTTGAAAATCACCGTTAGTAATAACATGCCAAAGATCAAGATCTTTTGATTTAACATATGTTTCGAATCTATTTTTCCAATAAATAAAACTATCACTTTCAAAAAGTGGTGGTCTTTGCATGGATTGCCCTTCTAGATATTTGTCGGAATCCATAGATCGATCCAAGCTTTAAAATACAGTATATTTTAAAAATCTTGAGTGACCTCGGCTTCTGATACCAATTGTGGAAACTAGAAGGGGGGTTGAATAGTTTACAGGTTAATTAGCGTTTTAAAATTTTACTTCTAAAATTTGTTAGATCCGAGTATATGTTCAACCAACCAACAATATGAACCAACAATGTATGTATCTACTAGTTATAACTAAACAAACAATAAGTATGAATCACAACAATATAAAGAGATGAGGGAAGGAACAATCAAACCAAGACACCAAGATTTATAGTGGTTCAGCTACAAAGCTCCTCTTTGCCCTACTCCACTCCCCGAGTATCCTACTCGAGATTTCACTATGTCAACAAGCTCCCTTTAGGCGGAGAAAACCGTTTACACGTCGCTTACGTTGTTTTTCGACACTAAGCTAAATGTCGAGTCTTAATCTTAGCTAGAACCAATCTACCACTTCACAAGTAATACACAATCACAAGATCTACACTATCGGATTTATACACTATCCAATTTACACAATCACAGAAGATAATCAAGATAGAGATTTGGTTCTTAGAAGAAAGAAAGAGATATCACTAAACTACAACAATTCGTTTCTTGGCGAATACGAATGTTCTTCTCTTGCACTTGATAGAGAAGAGAGGAGGGATGAGAAAAAGAGATTGGATCACTTGAAACAAGATCAAACAATGTTAGTGATCAAGAGATTTAGAGAGAGAAAGAAGGTTTTTAGAGAGAGAAAGAAGACTCAAAAGATTCGTGCAAAGAGGTCTGTTTTTCAGCTGGAAATAGTGCAATATTTATATGCAGGAAAACCCAGATATATCTAGGGGCCGCCGTAGACTAACGCTCCCCTTTTTGTCTTTTAGTAGGGAAGGTTTTATTTGGTATAGAAGGTTCCCTTTTGGGAGGAAAACCAGATTTGAATTTTTATGTTTAAATTAAACATTTCTTTTATTTAAAAAGTATTTTTTATATATTTATTTTTGTAAAAATACTTTTGTGAAAATGTGATGGTTAAGAAGAATTATTTTCTTGATCACTAATTATGTTTAATGATTTGTTTATACATACCGTAAGTGATTTACATTTGAAATCGAAATTTACGATTAATAACTTGTAAACGTTTATTTTTATCGTAAACGTTTTTACATTTTGTTATCTTCAAAACATCAAGAAGTCAAAAATTATAAATAACGTTTTTAGACATTATTTGTATTAACAATCTCTCCCTTTTTGACGATGACAAAATATAAACTCATTTTATGTAGAAATAAAGTTTTCAAGTTATTAATGAGTTTTGATCCATTTCTCCTCCTTTTTGTCGAAGTCAAAAAGGACGATCGTCGAATTGTATAGAGAAAGAAATCGACGATGCCAAGACTCCCCCTTGATGTATGCCCCCTCGTTTGGGGAACCAAGGGATTGATCGTATGAGATTATTGCTACAAAAGAAAGTGAGAAGTACATGTGCAAGAAAACACTTCCAAGTGGTAGCAATATAGCAATTCATGCAAGTAAACCTTAAAGTAGTTTCATTAATCACGTACGAAAATCATACAATAAACATGCTACATGCAAGGAAAATAGAGCTAAGTCTAACAAAGGAACATTAATTCATGAATTACACCACCATCTAAACATACTATATAAGGTAGATAAGGTTCATATGACATAAATCCAAGATGATCCTTGATTCATAGGAAATAACTTTGAGCAAAAAGGTTAGGGTGACATATTATGAGGTGACATGACCAAATTTTTAAGGGTAAGGTAGAGAGAGTGAAACAATGGTGGAAGTGAGAAGATACTCAATGTGAGCAAACATTAAGTTCATCTCATCCCTAAGAGAGAAGATAAGATTGCGGTTATGAAAACAACAAAGATAAGTTTAACCATAATAGTCATGATAGTTGAAGTAAATAGGGTGACCTATGAGAGGTGGTTGAGGTGGTGGTTGTGGTGAAGGTGGTGAAGGAGTATCAAGAGTGTGATCAAGAGGGGTGATT
>BQNB010051179.1:0-14636 GCA_026074375.1 Tanacetum coccineum
AAAGAAAAAAAAATAAATTTTAGTGATGAAGACTATTATGAATCTAATAGAAAAGGAAACCAAATAACTTGATTAAAACTCGAGATATTCAACCAAGTTGACATTGCGATCCAATGCCCCTGTATAAAAAAAGGTGGGAAAACTATATCCGTTTACCCGTTTACAAATGTACCAATTAAAAAGCTTTACGACAATCCGACCTACTTTGGACTTCTCGTTTCATTTACTCCACCATTGATGTCCTCCTCTCGTGACAACAACCAAGATGGTACTCGTTTGAAAGTAAAATTCAACAAAACATAAAAAGAACACTTAACAATTGAAATGAGCATATAGTTTTTCATAACCGAAGTTTGCGATTACAATATGATTGACTTTCAACAGACCACAAAGGAGAAATAATAAGTCAAAGTCATGGGAACAATGCATAGTCGAACACTTTAATCCCTACTTTTGAAAACTCCATTTCTCACCATAGGTATTTTTTTACCTCACGCTAGTGTTTTAGAGTGTTAGTAAAAAATAGTGGGTTATGGATTAGAGAGAATGAACTCACTGAGAAATGGTGATTTCTAGCTCATTCTTCAGGGATTAGTTTATACTTGTTAGCTAATAAGGCATATAGGCCCAGCCCACTTGTTTAGGCCGGTTTAGTTTCTAGGGTTATGTTAGTTTTATCTTATAAATACTCTGGTATTCTCTTTGTTTTATAATCAATTAAATAATATTTTGCATTGTATCTTTAGTTTCTACATGATATCAATAGCTTAGGTTCAACTCGCTATATATTGTCATCCTCCGATCATCAACTAATTGTTGGTTATCTGGAGGGATTCCGTTTAATGTTTGTTGTTTGCTATTGTGGATCTGTTTGAATCGATTAATCCGCTTGACTCGAAACCTATTAGTAGAAGAAAATAAAAAAAATTGTGTCCTATGCATCTCGTTGTTTGAATATAGGTATCGTTTTACTTTATCAATAGTTTATTTTATCAAAACTAGTTTATGCTTTGTTTGTTGGTTGGAGGAGGACGCAAAACAATTCTTTATATATGATTATTGTTTGGGCCATAAAGATCTGTTTATTCTTGGATAGAGAATGTTGGACATTGGTAGGAAATAGTTAGTGGGATGGTATCAATTAAATGGAATTTGTTTTGAGTTTCTGCTTTGGTTCGTAATGAAGAACAGTTGGTTTGTTTGTTATTTCGTGTTTGGTTATTTCAGATCGAATGCTGAATAGTTTCGCTAGTATTGAGATTGGAATTCTCTTGTCAGTATTGGTATTTGCATCACGTCGCATTAGCATTAGCATTGGAATTGGCAATTAATATCTATAGTTGTAGTTTTGGCATTGGCATTGGGATCGGCATCGGCATTGACATCGGTATTTGGTATTTGGTATTTGTTCGGTTTGCATTGTATATTGTCTGGCTGGTTTGATTTTGGATTAGTGTTGTGATGGTGATACTATAATCTTAACTATAGGACAAGGTATTGAGTAGTTTTATGTAGCATCTTGGCATCAACAACATGTTTTGGTTCCACCCGGTTTCGTTTGTTCTGCATCCATCTGAATCTGCATCCGTTTGAATTTGCATCTGTCTGCATCTGCTCTCATTCATCTCCGCATTTTTGTTGCTCTGATTTTGGTTTTGCAGTGACTTTGGTCCGTCTGTTTGAGACTTGACTAATGTCGCCTTGTTACAATTTTGATTGCATCGACTTCGTCTAGCATCGAGTCTGCACTTTGGGACGCTCTGCTCTGTGTTTGTTTTTCAGTTTTTGTTTATTTTATGTTTGACAAACTCTCGATGTTCACCGCTGCGGCATTGTGAGTTTGAGGGGGGATGTTAGCTAATAAGGCATATAGGTCGGACCCACTTGTTTAGGCTCGTTTAGTTTCTAGGGTTAGGTTAGTTTTGTCTTATAAATACTCTTGTATTCTCTTTGTTTTATAATCAATTAAACAATATTTTGCATTGTATCTGTAGTTTCTATAGTACTAAGTGAAAGTAAGAGGTGATTTCCTACTAAGATCAAAGAACACCGTTAGTTTTACCGCGGGAGGGCTTTTCCGCGATTGGACTTCGACACGAGAGTAAGTATTGGTTATAAGTGGTATGTGTGTAATTAGGTTGCGAAAATCATATCGTTAGGAGTGTTTTGCCAACTCCTTTTATAGGCTGGTGTCGTTGTCAGCTGCATGGGTCACGAGATCGGGTTCATCTTATTAACCGATGGGTAATAGGGTGGTTGTCGTGAAGTCAACGTCGTTGACTACGTCACGTTTTGTGGTGTATTGTCAGTGGTTGGCGTTGTCAGGTGGCATTGCGTACTTGTGATTTTTATCCATATTTCTGGGCTGATGTACTAACCTCGTTCATTCTGTAGTACTTACTCTTTTTAGGTTAGGATCACGGTGTCCACTTGTATGGTAAAGTTGAACGTACCGTAATATGATTTTGATTCTTGTGGGTCTTATGTGCCACTGGTCACGTTGTCCTCCCACCAAACGGGGGGGGGGGGGGGGGTGGGGGGGGGGCCTCCTGGTATTATGTGCCACTGGTCACGGGTGTCCACTTGTCGGGAAGTTGAATGCATCCGTAGTTCGTGAGGATTATCGGGTTTTTTCCTTTTCGTGGTTGACTAGTCTGGATCTGTGGTCCTGGTAACTTACTATACGTCATCATGTCCCCCAGTCTAGTGTGTTTTTCGTTTTTCGGGAAATACACTAGACTTATGTGCTTCCTTTTACACTACGACTCTTTCACGTCCGTTAGCGTTATTCGGCCCGTGCCTACGCGAGTGGGTGAATCTGAACGTCATTTTTCATTTTTAGCCACTCGTTCTCTGTCTAATGTGACATTTTTGTCAGGCTTGCAAACCTTCACGGCCGTTCGTTTCTTCTGATCCTTATCGTTCGATGGGAAGCGTGGACACGTGTCCTCATCTTAAGTTTTTAGGGTTAGTTTTCAAGAGTGGGTATAAATACTCTTTGATGGGTTTCACTATTCTTTTCTTTGGTTTTACCGCGTTTTCCTCTCTCTTTTTACTGCAAAATATCCAGTTCTTATTCCGTTTCTTTTCTTAATTCTCATCCTTTTTTTGTAATGGTTGGTAACACGATTGATACTGTTACCTCCGTGTTGACACAAAGAGAATTAGACTCTCAATGTTCTCTGTTTAATATTTCGACTGATTTGCGGCCGGAGTTACCTGATCATAATGCTACTATCAAGGATAGTCTGACGGGGAAGATTGGTATGTATACCCATTTTGTTGAGTTTGCCAACTTCCGTGTCCCTTTGTCGAAGTTCCTTCTTTGTGTTCTTGAGTATTATCAAATTAACCTTGCACAGTTATCTATTAGTGGTGCGGAGAAGGTGAGTTATGTTGAGCTTATGTGCCGTGTTCTTGGTCGCATGCCTACTGCCGATACATTCCGCCGATTTTATGTTAACTCTATTAGCAACGGTTGGATATCTTTTTCCAAGCGTAGCGGTGCTGATGTTCCTTGCTGTTATTCGAAGAATCTTGACTCTGTAAAGAATTGGAACAATCATTTTTTCTGGATTGATTCCTCAGTTTGTCTGTTATCTATTCCTTGGTTTAATGGTTTTTCCGTCACCACAGATCCGCTTTTCGTAGATGATGTTTTTGACTTGCCCTGTGTGAAGTTACTTGATGACAACCGTACTGTTATATGGAAGGATCCGAAGATTTTTTTGTGCGTTGTAGGTTTAAGTCGCTCGTATACTGAAACTGATGTTCGTCCTACTTTTTTAGATAGTGATGATGAAGGTAGGTATTTATTTATATGTGGGCCAGGGTTTTGTACTATTGTTCCATAGTGTAATATATAGATTGTGTTTTTTTGTTGCAGAGATGGGATTACTTGATTTTTTCAAGTCTACGGATCCTTTCAAGGTGAAGATCGACGAGAGGACTCTTGCTGAAAATGAGGTTTTGCTTTTGGAAGATACTGAAGAGATGGTCATTTCTCCTTCTGTGCAGACCGTTAGCCTTGTCGATCATACTATTGAAGATGAGTTAAAAGCTAACATGGTAAGAGGAAAAGAAGAGTAGCCTTTGTTGTCGGGTCGCCGCCTGTGAAGAGAGCTAGGGCTGAGGGTGTTGTTATTTCAGAGACTCGGCCTGCAACCGCGGGCAAGTCTTATACTGCCATGCGAAGGCTTATCAAACAAAATAGTCAGGTTGACATTGATTCCGGATCTGCCGCTCCTGCTACTGAAGATTTTGTTTCCTCGTCTGTCACTCCAACTTTGGAACATGACTATGAGGATGGTTACTTCATGGTGATAATGTAAGGACGTGTCCTCCATCTGGTCGATTTATTAATTTGTTTCAAGCTCCGCGGATACTGATATTCTTACTTCTCTTCAGGTTGTTCCGCCTGTTTCTTCCGTGCAAGATGATGTTAATCTTGTTGCTACTGAGCTTGGGAATGAGACTCGTGGTTAGAGGCCCGTTCATTCCCGAGAGTGGGGTTGAACCTTCTTCTGCTACACCGAGTCAAAGTTCTCCCATTGATGATTTTTATGAATCTCAAACCATCGATTCCGCTACTGCTCATAATGTTTATGTTCCTAACTGGAATGTGGCTAACGATGCTCGGATAACACACCTAGCATTTTGTAGAAAATTATGCTCGATCATATTACTCCCTCCTGATATTTGGCCCGCTCTTCTCGTATCAGAGAGTGACGATCGGGTTTGATTTAAAGTTCTTAACATTAATTCTGCTCAACATGCTTGCACGATTTTTGAATTACGCTTGCGGTACGAGCACGAGATTATGACAATGGAGAAATTTGAGAAGAGGTTTACTGAGAGTTCTGTGGTTATCCAACAAAGGGATGCGGAGATTGCTGATTTGAAGTCTAAGTTAGAGAAAGCCGAGGGGAAGCCGCAGAAGTGAGTGAGCTTCTCAAGCGTGTGTCTGATTTGGATATTGAGGTTGCCACCAAAGCTAGTGAGATTGTTAGTTTGAATGCATAAAACACGGAATCGTTGGGGAAGGTTTCTGCGCTTGAATCAATTCGCGAAGAGTTGAATGGTCAGGTATCTAAGCTGAGAGTTGACTACGAGGGTCTACAGATTTTGGTTTCCGATGAGGCTATGATGAGGGAGGAGTTCATGTCCCTTCAAGATGTGGCCATCCGGCGCTTTGAGGAGTGATCCGCTGAGTTGGAGGCACGTCTTGCGGAAGTTAAACATGACATGGATACAAATCTTTATCCTCACATGCTAACTGCAATAGCCGAGAGGAGGTGGATTATAGGTCATGGCTTCCGTGTTGCTAAGATGAAGTGTGCGCACTTTGTTGAATGTCGGCCTGCTCTAGGAAAAGTTATATCGATGGCCATCAATAAAGGTATTCAACAAGGCTTAGAGGCGGGGATTGAAAATGGGAAAGCTGGTAGGACCTTATCTCAGGTTGAGGCCTATGACCCTGCGATTGAGACCAAGTATGTAGCCGCGGTTAAAGAATTTAAGAATGTTTCTTTCTCCTTGCTGGAGGAGTTGGAGGCTCTTAAAGATTCTTCACTTACGCTTCTTATGTCTACTCTAACTTTGGAAGATGATCATAGTGATGTGGACCCATCCCCCGAGTTGCATAGGCTTCAACCTGCTCCTGACCAGGTTACTGTGCCTATTTATGCTAATCAAGGTAGTTCGAGAGGGCCTGGTTCTGTTATTGGTGAGATGTTGCTATCGGATGCTATAGCTGCTGTTCGTGGGTCCGCCGAGAGGAGAAAAGTGGGTGTACCTTCTAGCTCAGCGGCTAGCGGCCCTTCTGTTGCTATGCCTTCTCAGGATAATGCCCTTGTTGTTGCGGACTACCAAATATCCAGCGTGGCTATTGATGATGCGACCCATATTTCGGAATCTCATTATGATTTGTTCTATCTTGAGGTTTTGGACAAAACGGTGGACACTTAGTTGGTGATTTTCTAGTCTGTGGTAGTTGACCCCATTTCGGCTATGGTGCTTCCTACCGTGTACTTTCTCTGTGAAGCTTTTTCTTGTAACTCTTAGCTGTATTTGCATGTAGCCGTTTGTGGTTATATGATGGATAATAGGTCTGGGTTGCTGGTGATGTAGTCTTCCAGCCTTTTGTACTTCGAATATTTTGTACTTGGAATATTTTGTTTAGTTTTTCTTGCACGTAGCCGCCCGTGGTCGTTGTTAGTATGTTTATGATAAATGTGCTATCTTTTTATTTCTGTGATAGTCTTATCAAATATCATTGGGTTATCACCCTTTTGTATTAGGCTTGCAATCTGCTTACTTATTCTTAAGTTAGTTTTTTGGTTACTCATACATGTATTGTATTTAAACAATAGAGTTAAATTATGGGGCTATACTCATTCTCGGATCATATGTAATATGAGTGCATGTGTGCGCGTCTTACCTAATGCAAAGAAATAATGTATACAAAATTTTAGAAAATTTGTGAAGGTAGCTAGGCTTCACATATTCATTTAATAATAATATTTAAATTAGTACATAATAGGAATCCGAATGAAAAATTTCCCCCGCCACGGATAGTGTGTTATCGTGGCTTACAAAGGTGGGGATGCTTATATGTTTGGGAATTAAAGGTAACATTTCTTCAGGTCTTTAACATTCCATGTCCACGGGAGTATATCTTCGCTTCTGTTCCTGATCTCGTATGCTCCTTTTCCAAGTGCTTCCACTATCTCATACGGTCCTTCCCATTTTGGGCCTAACTTTCCGTTCTCCTTTGCGTGGCTGGCCTCATGTCACACCCCGCCAAGGCAGAAACACGAGGCGTAACGTCATGGATATCATCACAACACAATGGTGTCGAAAATAAAGAAACTCTAAAATGCATAAATGAGTCATAGTACACAATGTGTCATGACGATATCGATAATTCAAAACAAAACATCATCTTGTATTAATGAAAGGAGTCTCACCAATACAAGGAAAATAAAACCACGATCCTAATAAAATCAAAACATCCAACAAAGGTTCATGCAAACATAACAAATAAAGGAGCGAACTCCCGTGCAACCCTAGCAGTCTCTTTCTAGCCACTTCGCCTAACCTCATGATGCTCACCTGAAAATGATGCTAAAATACGTCAACACAATGGTTGGTGAGAGTCATAGGTTTAGGACACCAAATAAACCTTTAATTAAAATAATTTTGCTATGATTATCATAACATATCATGGCAGAACAATTTAAGCTAGTTATCACATAGGCTATCAACCAATTCATAATCAATCATAAAGGGACGGAACGTGCCCACGATCCACATAACAAACCTGGGGTAATCCATTACCCTCCGATCGGAATCACACGGAATGGAGTATTATTTCAACCCTCCAGAAAGATTTGGAATGAGTAGGGTCACTACCCTCCAATCGGAACCACACAGAAATGGGATCTTATTTCAATCCTCCAGTTAGATTTGGAATGAGCAGGGTCACTACCCTCTAACTGGAACCACACAGAAATGGGATCCTATTTCAATCCTCCAATTAGATTTGGAATAGGTAGAAGCACTACTCTCTAATCGGAATCACACAGAAATCATAACAACATTAAGCATACCTCATATAATAACCACATAAACGTTCATGCCTCAAGTAAAACCAAATAATCGCAGCGATTAAACACATTCAAAACATATTTGTATCACTTCCATCCTAATGTAAAACATTAAAAGTGGGACTATGAAACTCACCTGATGCTTTGCTTCCAAAAAAAAAGATCCAACAAAACTTCGCAAAATTTCACGAACAATCTAAACAATTAAACACATTATAAACTACCATCAATTAGGCATTCAACCCAAAATGATGTAACCTCAAAAATGATGGATATCTAAGCTATCTACCATTGTTCCCTACTCGTTTTAATCCTTTTCCAACTCCGACACATACCCTTTACCCTTCAATGTTACATTTTAAACTTTCTGGTTTTAAGCAGAATTTTACTCTTACTTGCACGCCCTAAACACACTACTTAAACACTCCTATAATTCAAACCAAAATTCATCATACTATATATATGTCCTATGAACCTCTCATAGCTCTCCTAAAGCCATTACCCTTTTACAAATACCCCTTAGAAATTCATTAATCCATAGTGTCCAGAATTCAACCAGAATCTGACCTTCTAAAAGTATGACATTGGTTAACCAATTTAGACCTCACTATGACCTTAGACAAAATTCAGAGATTACACACAATATATAAACTAACTTCCACGTGACTTAGAGCCTTTAACTCAATGTCTAAGTATTTTTAGAAAAATAAAAATCAAAACTGAAATTTGTCACTGTTTTACACACTGATTTTGTAATGACCATTTGACCCACTTCCCAACATTAAAAACTCATGAGGCTGACTTTTATGGAAAGTAGACTCTCTGAGGTTATCTCCAGTATGATGTAAATTATTTATTTGATCTTTTATGATTGAGTTATGCTCATTACAAAACTGCCTAACTTTATGCAGTGAATTAAACATCTAATTCGAGTGATCTAAGCCCTAACGCATGATCTTATTGCTAATCCAATCGATCTAATGATTAAACCATCATCATTATAACATAAAATTTCTGAAAATTAAATACCCTAATTTATAAACCCTAATTTAAACCCTAATCCATCATAATTAAGTTACTAGAATTATAAACAAATTAAAATTAAAAGATCGGATCGTACCTTAAAAGTAAAACCCTAAAAAAACCGTCTTCTCTCTTCCTCTTCTCTATGGCCGGTCGATCTCAAGGTAATGGGGGGTTAGGGATTTATGATTTATATTTATAGGCCTCCTAGTAGAATTGTAGATTAAGTCTAATTAGTTTTAGATTATAACTAGGACTTTAATTCCTTTTTTTTTCTTTTTAACCCTACTCGTCCGATTTTAATATATATATGTATTTTTTTTATTATTATTAATTATATATTTACAATTAAAACCTTAAGTTTTTGTAAAAATATTTACTTATTTGACCAAACCTTTTTGCATAAACGCAGTTTACTACCTTTCTAAAAATAACTTTTTATTTCCAACCTAACTTTCCAAAAATAGAAATTTTACATTTTCTTAATCTAACACTTAAAAGCTAAACCTATCTTAGATAACTAACACAAAATACGTATACGTATATATATATATACTTACACAATTAACTTGCAAATGCTCAATTATCAAAAATCATTTCCTTGTCATTAAAAATGAACGAAATGAACTCAACAAATTTTCCTATCATTCTAATCTCATTGAGATGATCACACTCAATGGATTGGTTACCAATACCTCATAAACACATATAAACACATAGAATCACATAAACCATACTTTGAAACAGACACATAAGTCAACACTATCAGTTTAACTAACCTACTCAAGTCATGGTTGTCACATGCAATGGTTTGCTTCTGTGTACCAGTTGGGGGGACTCATTTTTATTACGTGTATAATCCATCCACTAATCTGGTTAAAATGATTCCGAAAACAGATTACGCACATGATGATTCAAATTTTTATGGATGTGCTGGATTGAGATTGGCATTTAACCCTACAAAATCACCTGACTACAAAGTAGTGCGTGCTGGAAGAAACTCTTGTGAGATTGTTATACAAATTTACTCTTTAGAGACCAGCAATTAGACACTGTGCAGGGAAAGATTTACATACTTCTTTTTTGTACATTTTGATAGTGCAATATGTTAGAATGATGCCTTACATTGGCTAGAAACTAAGAATAGACAACTTAGTCATTTCAAGTTAAATATTGAAGACCATGAGCATCCAATTATAACAACCATACAAATCCCTCAAGACCATGAGAAACCAATTATAACAACCATGCTTTGAATGATAATAAGAATACGAATACCTCACATGTTGCATCTGGAAAGGAAATTGTTCGAGTCACTTAGGTGTTTGGTTCTTGTTCGTAGAGATTGTATTAGCTCTAGTGAGTTTACTATCTACGAGATGAGGAAATGGTATTCTGTATGGTTGATTAAGTACATTGTTAATACTGATGATTTTATGAATCCACTTCCTGAAGGATGGTCAATTTGGTCTATAGTTTGGAGCATTGTTTTGGGAGAAAGGGAAGAGGATTCTTTTTTAATGATCAACTTGTCTGTAAAGGTTGTACAATACAACCTAATATCAAAGACTCTACGCGAGATTTATGATATGAGATCTAATGAAATTGCTGATGATTACCTTCATGGTTTCATTCTGCCTTACCATATGTATGATGTGGGATATAAAAAACTTGACTATATGGTTTTTGAATTCATTCCGTCATTTGCTAGTGTTTGATTATCCTTCCTTGTAGAATGTTTATCTAAAAATGTTGTTACAATGGCTCACTAAGGTATTTGGAGACTATCCAAAGCCTTTTCTTTACTTTGTTATAATTAGTTTAAAATTTTCAATGTATTTAACTAATCCTACTTATCAAACATAATATACCCACACAAAATACACACTATACTTTATAAACAACCATAATCGCATTAAAGTAATTAAATCGTGATAAAAGAAACCTCACAGGGACCAACCATGTAATAGAAAATAAATTAACAGCCATAAATAGAGCGTAAAAATAGATTCTGGCGGGAGAGCGGGAGGAAGAAATCCTCACAGGGACCAACCCAAACTACTATTTCAAACTATGTAATAACATAAGTAAATGTTGTAACAAGCTATATACCATACACGTGTACATTATAAACAGTGTAGTAGTAACCTGCAATGACTTTATGACTCCCCTTCTTGAAGGATGGTCGATTCGGTCCACTGTTTGGAGCATTGTTTTGGGAGAAAGGGAAGATGATTCTTTTTTGGTGATCAACTTGTCTGGAAAGGTTGTAGAATACAACCTAATATCAAAGAATCTGCATGATATGTATGATATGGGATCTAATCAAGTTACTGATGATTACCATAATGGGTTCATTCTGCCTTTTGCAATGTATAATATGCAAGCTAAACAAGTTGATCATAAGGTTTATGAATTCATTCCTTCATATGCAAGTGTTTAATTATCCTTCCTTGTAGAATGTTTCTTTGAATTTATTGTTAGAATGGCTCACTAAGGTATTTGGGGACTGCCCAAAGCCTCTTCTAGACAACATGATGAAGTAATTTGTTGTAATGAGTTTAAATTTTCAAGTTAATTTGATTAATACTTGTTATCAAACATGATAATCCCTAAACAAAATACACATTGTATTCATATTAATTCATGGTTAACAACCATCATTAGTTAATTATAAATAGCAGGAATAAAGTAATTTAGCCGGGAGAAAAATTTCCCTCACCATGCCATGGGAATAATGTAATTCAGCAGGAAGGAGAAAAGAAATCTGCCTCAGGGACCAATCGCGAAATAGGAAAACGACAAAATAAATGAACCATGATAGTTACTGTGCTGACGAAGCAGTCAAGGACCAACGACGCAACATAAAATAATAGTGAAAAAACGATTGTGCCCTTCAACAAAAGGGAGACGTGGCAAGGATAACGACGGAGATAACCATCGTTACCCATAACGGAGTTCCAAGGACCAAATGGGTAACTACAGTGTCAAATAGGGACCCCGTATAAAAGTCCTCGTTATCTGGGGACTAAACGGGAAAATGGGGTGGAGTATAGGGACCAACAATGTAATTTCTCAAAATAATATATACATTATGAATAAACTTTGGGCGACTCTCAACCCGATTGACCCATTTAACCTCTTCTCCATTTAGTTAATTTCTTATGTTTGACCCATTTTGACCAATATGAGATGAAAAAACAGGTTCAGAACAAACCATAAACTAGTGCAACCACTTAATCATTAAACATGTATCTATGTTTGGAACATAAGTTACTAGCTCTTTCATACTTCCCCAAATCACAATAACATGTGTCAGCAGACACGATCCCCGAACAGACGAGAAAATTCTTACAGCTTCTTCAAGATAACCTAAATAAGATTCAGGATTTGTTCCTGTTATTTGACCAATAGGTGCTCTAAGAATAGAACCTTTTGCCAATTTCTCCCATGTTGTGTCTCCAGCTCTTCCACATCATAATGTTGTCATTACAAAATCATTTACATAAAAAAGCTGAAAACCAAATAAAGATTATGAAAACATGTATAATAAGGTAAGGAACATAATAAGTCTAAGAAAAACTATAGCAGTGATAGCTTAAAAAAATGACCTTATTCTTACTCTCCCGCCACTCCTGAGGGGTGCTAGCGACCCACATAGCTTGAGCCACATAATCATCTAGTTTTCAAACCTGAACGAGTCCTACAGATTTCTAGTAGTCAAACATCAGCTTAGAGATCTCTTTGTTGTCACATATCCATAGCCGTGGCCTCGTTCGAGTTATTGCCACATACAATTGTTTCATTTTAAAACATAAAACACTATGTATAGCCTCATGAAAGTTAAGAAATATTAAAAAATATCATCATTAAGCCAATTATTCCTTTTCATGTATCCACATAGAACTCTCCACAGATCTTTCAAAGGGGTTGTCCCAAAAAAGATTGTACAGTAATACATCCTAAATAATCAAGTCAAACACCATATAAAAGAATTAATTCAAAATCAGTAAAGATGATACTTTCATGACAGAACTGATAAAAAGCTTACCTGAAACTCTAACCATGTTAAACATCATATATAACAGGAGCTTCACCGGTTATAAGACTAATTTCGGCCAACAAAGCATAACTGAAATTTCCCTCACTGCCTCTTTATATATAATTTTAGTGAACTCACTTGATGGATTAAGCTTTTTGGTAAGATCTGATTGATGTAGGCCCAGTAATATGAACGATACCTACCAAGTGTAACCTCTTTTAATCATATGAATGTTTATAATGCAACATATTATACACATATAGTATAACCTACTTTAACTTTAAGAAATCTTCTAAAATATGAAGTTCCCTAATGTACCATCAACCATAATCATGAACGTTTCAAATGTTGAAGAAACATGTAATCTAATGATCTACCAAGAACAAGAGAAAGAGACATGGGTTATGATGGATGGAATGGATGAATTGTATTATGTGTGTGAAAATATGGAAGAAATGAAACAACCAACCCCTCTCTAAGGCTAGCAGAGGGCTTATATACTTACATGATGGCTGGCCCATGGGCTATGATGGGCTTCCCATGGGCCTTGGGCCGGACTAGATTACTAATCTAATCATTACACTAACTACGAGCTAAGACTATTACAACTTGGAAGTGACCGACACTTTTTGTGTTTCCAACAATCTCCCCCTAAGGGAGGTCACTCCATTTTACAAAACTTTAAGCCTAGCCTACTATGCTTTGTCTTTAGTCTTTAGCTCGTCCTTTTGACATTCTCCTGTGAGTATGTTGTAGTGATCATTGATTTCTGGATTGAGCTTGTTCCTTGAACTTGTATTTGACATTGTGATCTTGAGCATCTTGAGATCATCAACCAAGCACAATCTCTTCGCCATCTTGTAAACTTTGCCATCTTGTGAACTTGTGACTTCTAGACCGACATGCTCATACCTTTCTTGATTTGTTGACTTGAAAAGCTTTAATGTTCCATCTTTCTTGAAATTCTTTAACTTTAACACTTCGTCACTTCGAGAAAGACGTTCTGTATAAGTGTGATGGAAACTTCTTTGAAATTCTTTAACTTTAATACTTCGTCACTTCAAGAAAGACGTACGGTATCAGAGTAGCGGAAGTCTTGAAACATGTACTTGAGCTTTCATGATGTCTTTATGGTTGTCGGTCAGGTATGAGCATGTGGTTATGAATATTGTGAGTTAGCTAGATTTAGGTACCTTCACCTCTATCTTTAAGTATCCTGCATTAAAATAGTTAGCAATAAAGCGGGGGGACGAATATGGCTTTGTCATTCGCTCGTGTTTGGTTGGATTAACCTTTGAATCCATAAGGATCGACCTGTGATCAGATAGATTCAATTTAAGAAGAATCTTCTTGACAGGATTTCCAGCTATAGTATTGAATCTTTCTAACACATATGTATTAGATTCATCGTACTCAGCATGTTCTCATTATCGGAACGTCTTAAAGCAGACAACACGATAAGAGTAAACCAGTGAGTTACTGTCTCACCGATTAAATAGAAAAATTGATTTGAAAATCAATCAACGTATCACTTGCTAAAATGGTTTTTTGACACATCGAGAGTTTTAAGCAATTCAAAATTCAGTAATCGTCGATTCATAACCTGGAAAAAGTTTGATTCATAAAGAATCGCACCATTGTTGCTTTCTAGTTGTCACAAGTTTGATTCATAAGAATTGCACAAGCCACCTATCATGAGCTTGTTTGATGTTAGCTCAAGCAGGATTTCCATCTTCACTGTGAATAATATCACTCGGATGTTCTGGCAAAATCAAAAGGATAATGCGTAGGACTCTTAACATATATCTTGTTATTCACATTGTGTGACTTAGCAAGTATAATTTGACAAGTGTCCTAGTGAGATTTATAGATGATCTCTTTTGGCTCTAGACTCAATAGTGCACTTTGTTTTTAGTGATCGGAGGCTGGAGCAGACTGACACCTTTTCAATATCAACTAACTCG
>BQNB010051179.1:14689-41134 GCA_026074375.1 Tanacetum coccineum
GATTTCTATTAGGTTTGGATACTATTCCCATCTAAACATTGTACCGTAGGGTTCCTTTTATACACCAAGGAAACCCTAATAGGTTTACAAATGTGTCAAAGGATAATGCATATCCTTTCCTAAGATATCTCCTAAGATATCTCTAAGATAACTATTATAACTATTCTGTTACATAAACAGACTTAACTAGACAAGGCCAGTACTAACTATAGTACTGCCAGACTTAACTTAGTACTGGCAGACTTAACTATGTCTACCAGACTTAACTTTATAACTACCAAACTTAAGTCTGTTTACAATAATTCCTAACAATCCTCCCATAACTAGATCTTCACTTGTGAACTTCAAGTTTCTTTGAATACCTTCATTATGATCTTCCTAGGGATTTTGTAAGCATTATCTTTGGAATTATTCTTGAATTGAAACATGATGATTTTCCTGTATAAACAGGTTCTTGACTTCTATCAGCAACTCTTAAAATCTTTACTAATGATATTTGCAACATCAAATCTTTTAATCATCACGGCCAACACTTCACATCTACATGTATAATCTTTTCAGCAACAAATAGACAGCAACATTTTCTATATGTACATCAAATCATAAAGTTTTAGTCTATTCTCATCATTTCCAGGTGTGTTAACTCCTGAGAGAGGTGAATCATTGAAAATTTAAATGGATTTGATGTCTCATGTACCGTTAGCCATTAAACCTGGAGTGATCCAATGTTTGGTTCATAAACCATCGTACATTGATACCATTGTCACTCTTAGTACGAGAAACATTGTAAGGTTGAATTACCATATGATTTTACAAATCAGCACTAATCAATGAATTTGAATACTCTTTACCAGTAGCCGTTTGCTCTGGAGTAGCTAACTCTTTGTTTTAAAAAACATGGTGAGTTAATTACCATATAGTTTTTGGTAAACTGTCAACCATCAATGGATTTGAGAAGTCTTTACCAAAGTCGTTTGCTTTGGACAAGCTAGTCCTTATGCCTATTAAGCATGGTGAACTGATGACCATCGTTGTGTGGTGGTTAGCCAACACTCAAACCCTTCTTTCTTCTATTATAGTCCACAGTTTCCAACATATGTCCACAATTACTGATAACTTCATCACTTTTTAACACCAACTTGCTTCTCAATCATCTTCAAAAGTTTATAACAAACTTCATTCATTTTTCCATCCAGAAGCTTCATTTTCAGCATCACTTGGCAGACATCTTTTGACAGAGGATACTTCCTATCTGCTAACATATAAATATTTCATACTTCCAAGGTTAGACAATGTACTGCACACTTGTCATAATATCTCCAACTAATCATCTTTTGCTGTAGTGGTAAGCTCCAAATAGCATCTTCATTGAGAGGTGGATCAAACATAGTCCTGAGATCACTCCATAGTACTCTGTCATAAGCATCTTCAGGCCTATTTGTTCCATATTTCTGCATAACCAACCTATACAGCTTAATAAGATCCTCTCTTGTGAAGTCTTTAAGCATAGCTCCAAAGCTCATATAAACTGTATCAGCTCTATTTGCTCTTATTATCTGATAAATGCTTCTTTCACCTTGTTGAAATATCTTCCAATTTGCCACAATATTAGATTTTGTATCCAAAGGAGTAGGATTCATAGCTTCTACTGATTCCTCTTTATCAGTCTCTGAATCTCCTTGTGGACTCTTGTCAATACTTATACCTTTCCTAGCCTTTTGCTTCTTTCTTTTTCCTACTCTTTTTACTGGCTCTTTTTCTTTTACTTTACCAACTTTTTCATCTGTATCTGAAACATCTTTATCATCAATCCTTTGTTTCTTTGAAATTTCTGTATGAAGCTCTTCTCCATATGTTTTCAACTGTGCCTTTGTAGCTTCAATATTTATAGGAATAAATATTAAAAAAAAAAACAAAAGTATCAATCTGTTAACAAACTTCTCAAACTTCTAGTTAATCTTTTTAAACTTCAACTTCTTCAACTGAGAAAGCTTCTAAGTTCCTTGATTCTTCAGATAGTTTGACATGTAAATTCTCAACTGTGACTGAGTCATAGGTTTATTTCTCTTTGCCTTAGCTCTTTCTTCTGCAAAATGTTTCTTTCTTTGATTTACCAAATCTATCATTCTTTTTGCAAAATCTTATTCAACAAAACCTTCCCAACACAGTCTTTTGTCAACTCTTGCATTTGCTTTAAATTGCTATACTAGCATCCCCAATCTTCTTCAGTATAAAATGAGCCTTCAAATTTAAACTTGAACTTTTTCTTTTCTTTGTAGCTCAGATAACTCTCCATTTTTCTGCTAATCTTTAGCCAATAAAAGCATCTAAACAACTTGTTTGGACAGTTTCTTCTTCCTCTAGAGATTGAAATCTCATGGCTTCTGCAAACTAACTTCTTTTGTTGAATTTGTTTCTTTAATCTTTGGAATCTTAGTCTCTTCAACAATCATTGGAGCTTTTCCTTCCCTTTGGCCTTCAGTAGAACTAACTGGTCCACTACCAGTACTAACTCCTAGGCCACTAGTATTAACTTCTTCAAAGCCAGTACTAATATCTTTCTAAGTCAGTACTAAATATCGTACAAGCCAGTATCAATGTCTTTTCCCTTGACTCTTTTCTCCTCTTGTATCTTTTACCCTTATCAACTGAATTTGACCTCTGAGAAGCAACCTTTGACAGAGTTTTAGCTGCTTCCAAGGTTGTAGGGCTGATATCCTCCTCCCTTGAAGTTTTGCCTTGTGTGTAACACCCCCATTTTTTGTGTTTTGTTAACACATAAAATGATAAAGGGGGGGGGGGGGGAAGGGGGGGGTAGATAAATAAAAAATTGGTGGGGGGTAAGATATTTTTGAAAGGTAGATTTTTATTTTTAAATTTTTTGTTTTAGTAATATGTATTTGTTTTATGATATTGTTGTTTATTTTTTGTTTATATTTAATTAGTTAAGTGTAATTTTTTGTATAGATAGATTATTTATATAAAATTAGTTTAAAATATAATTATAAAAAAATTTATTAAAATGAATTAAAATAATAAAAAAAAATGTATAATTGGAACTAGTTGATTAAGGATCTCCTGAAAAACATTGCTTTAAAACGTCAACAATAATGTCGGTGAATTCATAGGTTTGATAAATCATAATATGCAGGACCGCAAGACTTTCCCCGTGATAATGCAACATATGCAGACATCACAAAACCCGATTAAAATTTCCTAAGCCCATGACACTGAGCATCCGACATCTTCTTGCAATAATAAGTATTGCAATTTCTCCCGATTAGATGTTCAACCCAAAACATCCCAAATTCGACATGCATACGTTCGTTCCAGTGATACTAGTCACCCAACGGGAGTCGTTTCCCCATATAGATCTATTCATAACATTCACGCTCAACATAATGTAATTAACAACTACATCTATGCAATTGACAGTTCATGATAAGGGGCTCAACTTGGGTTATCGCTACTTAGGCAAACATGTAATCAATACTTGCGTCCAATTTATAAAACAAAGCATGTTTCCACCCCATAGTTATAAATCATTGAAATCGTAAAAATGCTCATCTAGATTCTGATAATCTAATATCGTAAGATAAAAAGCTTCACGTAAAAATCGAATGCAACCTAAATAATCATAGGTCAAAGTACCATGTACTATCATTTAACAAACATCATATACATGTCATATAAGCCCATCATACTATCCGTTCGGGCTATCAAATTAATGAGGTCATGTAGTTAACGTAAGAGGAGCTAGGACACTTTAAATCGTAATCAGCAACTGCAGACGATACGCCACCCCGAAGAGGCCTCATTATGAAACTCCCTAGTAATATAGTACTTTGATAACCACATATAATTCTATATAGTTCAATCACCATCTAATGGTTTTGGTAAAATTGTGTTTAATAAGTTAAAACTTTATAATTACGTTTTAGTAAAACTAGCATAATTTTGCCGGTTTAAGCCTGATTTTGACGATTTCTTAAGCTCCCTAGCTTCGTATTAGGACGAGTTATGCATAATATTGACATTTCCATATTTTAGACCCTATGGTGAACAGTAAGCTTTTACTGTCACATAAGACGTGATTTTAATTTTAAATCGAATTTGTTGTCGTAAAACCCGTAAATGGCGTTATTATTCGGTTATAGCTCCATTTTTAACGATTCTTTCGAGCACGTTCTCGTTAATGAAAATTCCAATCAATTTATAAGGTTTACAAAAATAAATATTTCTGTCATGACCAGTAACTTTTATAAAATAAGTTTTATAAAAGTATTAATTTTCGTAAATCTCCGCGAAATTCAAACTCGTTCGTTATTATTAAAAAAGTTACGATTCTTATCATTTTGGAATCCTAAAAAGATGTTATTATTTGTTAAAAAACTAACTAGCTGTTTTGATATAAGGTTTTATAAAATTTATTTTATAAACACGTTAATTAAACGTATAACTCGATTTTAACGTAACTTTTTCATTTGTATTAATCTGTTTGACAAGTTTCTTACCTTTTCGGAATCGTCGTGAAATGTATTATCTTATAAAAATATAAATTAAGTATGTTTTTATACACTTTTGGGACAGAAAGTTTGGGTGACTTTATTAAGTCTATTTTTAACCTTGTTTTTATATTTTACACTTTATAACTTTACCAAAAGTGTACAAGTCTTTTACTTCCATTATGACTTTATTTTTGTGTTCATATATCATAACTAAAAGCTCATAAACAAGATTAACATGTATTCCTCATACTTTTACTTGAACATATCAATTGATCTTTTAAAACCACTAATTGCATTAACACTTTTTAAGCTTAAATAAAGATTGTAAAAATACTTATGTATCCATTTATAACTTCATATTACCATCCATAAAACATGTGTATAAGCTCATAAAACTATATTTCCAAGAAAAATCCATGTTTACAAGTTAAACATATCCTAATGGTGATTCAACTAAAATAGAAATAACATATGCATAGAAATGAAAACTATAAGAACATAAAGGGTTCTAGTAGACCTTATGATGTATGATGATGATGAACAAAGTAATCTAAACCCTTGTTTAGATAGAAATCCAAAGCTTGCACAATGAAAACCCTAGCTTTCCAAGATAAAACCCTAGTTTCACTTTTCTTGATTAATACTTGAAAAAGGTAATCCAATGCTTGGAAACACCTTAGAATATCTTAGGATGGATGTGTATAGATGTGTATAGGTTGTATAAAATTTTGTATGGATTGTTTATAGGGGGGGTGGTTGAGCCGTGGGATGAAAGGAGCAAAAAGGGAGAGTGTGTTTGATTTTTACTAAGTGTTTTATGCTTGAATCACTAGTATACATGTATATATAGGATAAGTATTGGTCAAAACTTACTCAAGAAGGGTCAATGGTCAAAGGGGGTGTTTTGGGTCGTTGGGGGGGCAAAGAGAGGGTTTTAGGGGTTCTTGTTCTTGGTCTTTGGTCAAGGGAACATAGTAAATGTGTTTTAATGAGAAGTTGATGTACATTGACCAAGCTAGTGAATTTTTGTGCTCCTTGCTCTCCAAGTGTTGATGTATTTCGTGGGTTAGGAGGGGGAAAAGGGTTCTAGAAACCTTTTTGCTAGTTAACACAATATCTTGCAAAATATATGCAAGTTACTAGTTGTAGTTTTATAAATAAAAGATGTTTTCTTGCAAGTATTGGTGTATTGGTTGATTTTTCTTGTACAAAGTGTAAGATAATATTATCTTGGGTAATTTAATAAAACTTTGAGTGTTGGGTACAATCGTGGGTATTTGTTGAAGCGTAGAAATATTTTTGTGGTTCCGGGTATGCTTAAACGTACTTTATCGCGAAACGAATATAATTTACGTAACCGATAAAGATAAATTAACAATGACGATAATTATTCTCAAAATAATTATTCAATACTTGATTGATGTAAACGCTTAATTGATTGATGCCCGTTTACATTAAACGCTAATTTTTAGCTTACGCGATTTTTACTTAATACATGAAATTACAAGCAAACGCGTACGACACTAAAAATAAATAGTAGATTTATCGACGTCGTCAATGACTTGAAAACACAGGGTGTTATAGACTTCCCCCGTTAAACGAGCCTTGTCCTCAAGGCTCACGATGCAGTACTTGACGACGGTGTGGTCTTGGTGAAGAGGTGTGGATATTTCTTCTTGAATTGGTCTTCACGTTCCCACGTGAACTCAGGACCTCTCTTGGAGTTCCATCGAACTTTGACTAATGGGATCCGACTTCGCTTCAACCGTTTAACTTCACGGCCCACTATTTCTAATGGTTCCTCAACAAAATGAAGCTTGTCATCAAGATGAAGTCCATCCAACGGAACGGCTAATGGTTCGTCGGCATGACACTTTTTCAGGTTGGACACATGGAATGTATTATGAACTCTGCTCAACTCTTCTGGAAGTTCAAGCTTGTAGGCCACCTCTCCAACCTTTTCTAACACCTTGAAAGGTCCAACATACCTAGGGTTTAACTTCCCCCGTTTTCCAAAACGCACGACCTCTTTCCAAGGAGAAACTTTAAGCATAACTTTATCCTCGACTTAGAATTCCATTAGTTTACGCTTCAAGTCAGCGTAACTCTTCTGTCGATTACGAGCGGCTTGCATCCTTTGCTTGATCTGGATGATTTTCTTAGTGGTCTCATGAATATTCTAGACAGAGGATTTTGAGCTTCTCCAACTCAGACCAACAAATAGGTAAAGAACTTTCGACCAAAAAGTGCTTCGAATGGTGTGTCCTTGAGCTAGCTTGATAGCTATTGTGTATAGAAAAAAAAAAACTTGAGCTAATGGAAAATGGTTAACTCCAACCCATTCCAAAATCGATCGCACGAAGCGAACGCAGCATATCCTTCGAGAGTTTGAATGGTCCTCTGTACTTGCCCCATACTATTTGTGAATGGTACCGCAGTTATCTCATATCCAAATATAGTACCCAAAGCGTTCTGAAGCTGACCTCCAAAATTTCATGCGATCTCGGGTCTCGATCATAATGATTGAGATAGGTATTCCATGTCACGTGACCACCTGTTTTAGGTACATTCTGCAAGATTATCCAAGAGGAGCAGTCTCATTTCATCGTGTGAAGATCGCAGACTTAGTGAGCCGGTCCCACGATCACCCAAATGAGTCTTAGCCTTGCGATGACTTAGAAGCTTAAGTAACAAAATCATGGTGATGTTGTCCACTTCCATTCAGGTATCTTAGTGTACCACCTATCCTGATGCCTTTGATGTTCGGACCTTGACCTTAAGCACAAGGTCAAACAGCTTCTAACATAAGTGGCTATGTCGGCTTTCATTGTTTGGGCCACCATATAGCTTTACTTTCGTGTCTGGTACATTTAGTGAACCCAGATGAATAGAGTAAATTTAGATTTGTGGGATTCAATGAAAGATTCACATTCTACAAATCGCCATAACAAGGTAACCAGCTCCAGCCATTGAGGCACAGGTCCATCCGACACGTGTTCCAACTTTTGTTTCTCTAATGTGCTTCTGGAAATTTAGCGTTTTCCATCAATCATCCCAAACGTCTTCACTCTTAATGTTCTCTGGTTTGCTCACTTCGGTCTGAGCATTTAAGATCTGTTTGGGAAGATCCAAGCTAATAGTCATGATATTCGTGAGAGTAATTTGTAAGAGTAAATAAGAAACGTAAGTTAATATTGACGAAATTCTCCTAATACGATAATTTGATAGATAATTTGAAATAATTCGTACAACTGAAATTTAAGGGAAATACAACGAGAACTCTAAGGAGAAAAAGTCTAAGATAGTTTTCAAGCTTAGGATTATTCGGAAATCGAGACACTTTCTCTTTTACGCGTTGATCACATCTTTAATGTTGTTAGCGGACTGATCGTTCCCTTCCTCTTAAGGTATGCACCACTTCCATGAGCTCATACCTCCAAGTTTGGATATATGACTTTGGTTCTTTTGCTCTAAGTCAATCCCCCTGTAGTGCCCATAATTCCCACATTCATAGCAAAATTAACCTTACTGACTTGTCCCCTGGAAAGCCTTGTTAGCAGTATTGTCATTTGTAGGTCTCCTACAGTTACGGACCATATGGCCCACTATGTTGCACCTGTTGCATTTGGGAGGACATGGACCATCATGATGATAGTTGCATTTAGGACACAACGGCTTGGACCCGTCATAATATTTCTTCTCCCTGTGCCCTGCAGTGTAAGCTTTACCAGTATTTTGCCTCTTGTTCGGCTGTTGTTGGTTCTGATTGTTCTTGGAAGTGTTATTCAACTTCCTCTTGTTCTCAGCCTGGCGTTCGGAAAGAGTGTTGATCTTTTTGTCCACACGTTTCTGAAACTTCACTATTGGACACTTACTCTTGAAGTATCCCAGACTTCCATACTCATAACAGGTGTGAGTTCGTTGATTCCTAGCAGCAGTAGGACTCCTACACTCCCGGGTCATGTGGCCAACCTTCTTGCAATTCTTGCCCTTTACAGTACATTGCCCATTGTAGTTACCTTCCCACTTTCTCTTGTTGTTAGCATTCTCTGCTACCTTGCATTCTTGTTGTTCGGTCTGGCTGATTGACTCACGGGCCATGTTGGTTTTCGTCTCATAAATGGCAATAGCCTCGATAGCATTAGCCACTCGCTGGGCTACAACCCGCTCAATTTCCTCAACACTCATCCCTTGATTAACTGTTGTCATTGTTTCCTGAAAATCACAGGGAACAAAATGTATATGAAGTTTTATTCAAGGGAAAATCATAACACTCCGTGATCCCAACAAGTAGGTAAGGTGAGACCACGTTATGCGTAGATATAAGATAACAGCAACCATGACATAAAATAAATCCTCATCATACAGTAGCATGATCATAACCAATAGTGTAGGTTAATACTTAATACATCGTTTACATGAGTAAAAGAGTACAAGCTTTTTATTAACACTACCAACTGAGTATTACTCAATTTTAGTGGGATATAATACAAAACAAGCTACGCTGACAAATCTATTTGTCTATGGGCCAGGGTGCCTCTCAAGATTCTAGATGTTAGACTCTTATGTTATCTTTGAGCGACTTATCATTCTCTGGTGGTGGTGACGAGCTAGGCAAACCCTTTTTCCATGTACTTCTGCGTTTTAGTGCGCCGAAATGATGTTAATGGTGTCACATTTCCCTGGGTATTCCATCACCGTGTCATGATTAAGGTGTTTATTTCTCCAGGGGATGGAAATTTCTTCTCAGAACATACAATGGAACCGCTGGGTACTATCGGCCAACCAATCCAATACCGATTATAGCATCAAAAACTACCAAGTTCTACAGGCATTGTGTTTATATGTTGAATTGGTGGTTTAGGAAGTTTAATGTGCAACCCTTAAGGCTAGTATTTAAGTCCCGATTATTTCTCCCGTTCAGCTAGTTCGGGACATCATATAGTGATCTAGGGTAGATGGTGTGTTGCAATTTGGGAGCTAAATGTAGTAGACACGAAAACTTTGATCGGCACCGTATCAAATAAGATCTAAGCATAGCGGTTGATATAGAAGGAACGTACCCTGCAACGAGTTGTCTGGCTTGCTCGCATTTCCAACCACTACACCTTCGCTGGAGCCCTGTCATTCCCAGCTTGATTACCACGGTCATTGTTTCTCAGTTTAGGGAAGTTTCTTCTAAAATGTCCTTGAGCTCCGCACTCATAGCAACCGTTGCCCTTCTGATTATTGTTGTTGTTGTTGCGGTTGTTGTTGTTATTGTTGTTATTGTTGTTGTTGGCATTCGCAGGCCGGCTTCTACAGTCTCTGGTTAGATGGCCAACCCTCTTGCACTTATTGCACCTAGGTGGACAAGGACCTTCATGATTGTAATTACACTTGGAACATAGAGGTTTAGACCAGGCGTATGATTTCCTGTCACTATTGCCTACAGTGTAGGCCTGGCCTGTGTTCTGCCTCTTATTCTGCTGTTGTTGGTTTTGATTGTTCTTGGAAAGATCATCATACTTTCTTTACCTTTCTGCCTGACGTTCAGCATAGGCATGGGTCTTTTCATCCATCAGCTCAGTTGTAAACTCGATAGCTTCTTGCGTAGTTTTCGGCTTTGATGCCTTTACACTGCCATGTATCATATTGGGCAAGCCACCGATATACTTTTCAATCTTGTCTATCTCTTCTGGGAACATCCTGGAACACATCAAAGCTAGTTGCTGAAATCGTCGACTATAGGCCCCAACTTCGTTGCACTTGACCTTAGATTCACATCTCAGTCTCAATCTTCTTGATCTCACCCCTCGGGCAGTACTTATCAGTCATCATTTTCTTTAGCGTTGCCCATGGCATGGCATGAGCTGCTTCGGGGGTAGTGGTCTTAACATGGGCATTCCACCATGTAAGAGCATCGTCTTGCAGAGTGCAAGTCGCGAATTTGACTTGACTAGCTGCCGTGCAATTGCTAATGCTAAACACAGACTCTATTTTCTCAAACCATCGAGTGAGTCCGACAACTCCCTCAGTGCCTTTGAAGTCCAAAGGTTTGCATTTCAAGAATTCAGAGTAAGAGCATTCGCGAGCAGTTTGGGCTGGCCTTGGTCCTGAACCATTGCTATTGTAGCCATTCCTAACCCTGCTTGCTTCTGCTTCAGCCATTGCAGCAGCAACTCCTTGGTCAATTAAGGCCTGAAGTTGTGCCTCAGTAACAGTTGTGGTGGGTGTTGCATTTGGGGTTGGTGTGACTGGAGTTGACCTTGTGGTTCTCTTTGGTGCCATTTTCTTCAATCACAAGAAAATACAATACCCGTTAGATTTTAATACAATCATAACGTGACATAACATATGCATCATAAATAAAATAAGATCACATCACACAGTGAAACATACAACCAACACAAGATCGACATAACATAATACATCCATTCCATATATAATCTGGAAATATACATGATCTGTTTGGTACATAATGATTCCCTATCGCTAGGTTACAAAATGAAAATCAACATAGAGCCCTACTAGCCGGGAGTTACCCGTAATACTTAGTAGGCTATACAGGATATATAATACTCGAAATAAAAGATCTATATAGGTTAGCTAACAAAACAAAAGATCTTATTACCGCCTGTAGCTGGGAGTAACCCATAAAATTAACAGACTGCATAGTAGCTCAATCATAACCAAATTCTAGGGAACTGTACAGATTTTCCAATGTGTCCACTCACGCGTGCTCCGCCTCCAGGGCTGGGTACGCTATGATATGCTTACCGGCCAAATCATTGCAGGTCCTGAGCTGCCACTCGTGGCGATGCACATCAGTCTCTAATACTGTAACTCGTGCCTCTAATGCCCTGCAGTGAGCTTCAGACCTAGCCAAGGCCTGACGGGTCTTCATACTCTCTTGCTCGTAAGGCAAGGTCTCTTCCTGCCTAATACCTCAATCTCAGCTCCTATCGCTGCTGCACGTCCTGTCTGGGCATCGTGATGTCGTGAAGTGAAACTCGAACTCTGTCTACTGGCGAACCATCACCTGGTAATGACCCTCCTGAGTTGACATCTTCTAAGGCGGTGATCATCTCTCCTATCTATAATCTTGAACCTGGTCTCCATAGTGTCTACAAGACTGTAATCGACTCTATGGGCCATAGTGGGTCCTGGCTGTCTCGCAGCAGCATCAGCAGAACTCTCTCCAACCTCACACTCAGGTCTAGGAGTAGTAAGTAGTAGTCTTTTCCAAGGCGGCGTGTCAGCCTCGGGAATATCAGCTCTGCGGCTAGTAGATGGTGCAGGTAGTGGTATAGGTAACAATGGTAGGGTCCCTGATGGGTTTAGTGAATGATAGAGGGATGATGCTACATCTCTCATCTCAGCCGCGAGTGCTCTAGGACTTAGGGGTCGAATACGTGGATGATAGAAAAAGGTGGGTAGTAGATGTGTAGGTGCTCCTTATCCTCAGTGGCACTAAATCCTTAGGATGCTTCAGGCTCCGGAATGTACACTGGTACATGATCCTCCAGCTCCATGGGATCATGTATATACTTTGGAGAACGTGGTGCCTGCTCTAGAACAATGTCGGGCGCCTCTCGTAAGGTCCTCAGATGGAATACTCCAAGTGGAATCAGAAGTGAACAGAAGTATAGGTAACGGCAGAATCAGCTGACATGACTACTTGTGTCCAGTCAGAAATAACTTTTAAGAGTATATTATGATAAGGCTTTATTGTTAATATACGTAAATATATTTAACCACGTATAGCGTTATGAATGCATCTAGTCCAACTAAACTAATTGCAACAACTAGTGTCCCATAAAAACCCCTTTTTATGAATGCAATGTTTGAAAACGGTTATAGTCCAGCAAAAACATTTGACCTGATTCTCTATAACCTTGGCTCTTGATACCAATCTGTAACACCCCTAAATTTGGGTCGCAGCGGAATAAGGGTCCGGGGCGTGTTACTTCATAGATCAATAACACAAGATATATATAGAACGACCAAAAAGTCGTTTTAAAACTGATACATTGGATTTAACAAATATTTGATACAAATAGCCCGAAGCTTTAACTTGTTCCTTATTATTATTACAAAGATACTGGTTCATAACACATGAGTTTCCCAAAACATAATACAACCATATCTTTAGCATGACTTCCCAAAAATCACCAATGTATCCTTGGCACCTTATGCTTATTGATCTCCTGAAAAACATTGCTTTAAAACGTCAACAATAATGTTGGTGAATTCATAGGTTTGATAAATCATAATATGCAGGACGCAGACTTTTCCCGTGAAAATGCAAACACATGCAGAACATCACAAAACCAGATTACATTTTCCTAAAGCTCATGACACTGAAGCTCGATGATCTTTCTTGCAATAATAATATATATTGCAATTTCTGCCCGATTAGATGTTCAACCCGAAAACATCCCAAATTCGCGACATGCTATACGTTCGTTCCCGGTGATAGCTAGTCACCCGAACGGGATGGTCAATCCCAAATAGATCTATTCATAACATTCGCGCTCACATAATGTAATTCACAACTACATCTATGCAATTGACAGTTCATGATAATGGGCTCAACTTGGGTTATCGCTACTTAGGCAAACACGTAATCAATATAAAATATACACTTGCGTCCAATTTATAAAACAAAGCATGTTTCCACCCCAAAGTTATAAATCATTGAAATCGTAAAAATATGGGGCTATGAACTCACCTTGAGTTCTGATAATCCAAATATCACAGATAACGCGTCACGCAAATCGTCAGATGCAACCTATTTAATTTAAGGTCGTATAAGTACCATGTACTTCGATTAACTAACATCATATACAGGTCTATGTTAGTTACATCATACTATCGTTCGGGCTATCATAATTAAGAGGTCATGTAGTGAATGTATGAGGAGCTAGGACACTTTAAATCGTAAATCCAGCAACTCGTCGATACGCCACCCCGAAGAGGCCTCATTATGAAACTCCCTAGTAATATAGTACTTTGATAACCACATATAATTCTATACAGCTTAATCACCATCTAATTGTTTTGGAAAAATTGCGTTTAATTAGTTAAAACGTTTATAATTACCGTTGTAGTAAAACTGGCGTAACTTTCGCGTTTTAAGTCCGATTTTTACCTTTCTTGCGCTCACATTTTCGTATTGAGTTGAGTTATCAAAATTTGACATTTTCAAATTTTGGACCTAATGGTGAACAGTAACTTTTACTGTTCACAACATACCCTAAGTTTTCTTATACCGTTTTTGTTGTCGTAAAACCCGCAAACGTCGCATTTTATTCGTTATAGCTCTGATTTTAGCGATTATTTCGAGCACGTTCTCGTAATTGAAAGTTATATTGATTTATGAGGTTTATAAAAATAAAAGTTTCTGTCAAGAATAGTAACTTTTATAAAAATAGTTTTATAAAAGTATTAATTGTCGTAAACTCGCGAAATTCATAACTCATTCGTTATTAATTGAAAAATTACGATTCTTATCATTTTGGAATCCTAAAAATATGTATAGCTTGTTAAAAATACCAAACTTGCTGTTTGAATAATTTTTATAAAACGTTTTTATAAAAATTCTTTTACGACTTCGTTTATTAATGTATAACTTGTTTTTACCGTATCTTTTTCGTTATTTATCCGTTTTTCAAGTTTCTTACCTTTTCGGAATCGTCATGTGATATTCTATCTTTATAAAATATAAAATCCACTGTTTGGATTTCGAATCCAAACAGACCCCTTTTTGCTTTTTATGTAATTATTTATATAACTTAGTTTTATATACTTTTTAACTAAGTAATTTCCACAAGTTTTTCCAACACTCTTAACATACTATATCATACATATTATATAGTCCATAAGTCCATATTTTTGTCCTTGAGTCCAAGTAAACAAATCCATAACATCACATGAAATCATAAATCCTTAAGTAAACCTTTACTTCCAAGTTTACACTTAAACATTTTACACTTTAATCAACATGTTACCATACTTTTAATGCACCATGTACCAAACTTATATGAGTCCTTCATATCCCATATACTCTCGACACACCACATAGAGCATGAATAAGTGTACCAAATGATATTCATAAGTAAAAATATGAGTTACATGTTTAAAACATCCTAATGGTGATTTTTGCTATAAAAGATTAATATACACATAAAATGATAACTATGAAATGAGTAGGGTCTTAGATAACCTTAGTATTAGCGAGTGATCAATGAAAAATAAACCACACCCTTGTGGTTTAACTCCTTGCTTGACAAACAACCCTTGTTTTCCTTATAAAAACCATAGTTTTCTCTTAATAGGCTTCAACACTTGAACATGGTTTATCAAGGAACACTCGACCGCCGATGTCAGAGCAGAGAGATATCAAAATATCTTTTAAGGTATCTTAGTAATATGGATATAGAGAGTGTAAAAAATAAAGTAGGAAAAGTTTTTATATGGTTCAGTGTGGTTTATTTGGGACGTGGGTATTTAAGCCCAAAAAAGAGAAAAGTGTTTTGATCTTTTATCAAGGAAAATGAGCAATGTGGTGCTAATTACTTCAAGGGTGTTAAAGAGTTAATAAAGCAAAAAATGAGGACTAGTCAAAGCAAGAATAGGAAGTCTTGGAGACCAAGAGAGTAAAATGTGGAAGACTTATGGTCAAAGGGAACAAGGAAACATAGATCTTAATGGTGTAGAAAATGTACAAAGACCAATCTTGACCAATTTGATATTTCTTTGAATATTTGGCAATGAATCCGGTTATGGCAAGATATATATAGATATATTAGAGTAAATTTTATGTAATGGTAATAAATGTGTTTTGAATTTGTTTGAAGCGTAGAAAAGTTTTGGTGGTTCCGGGAATGCCTAAACGTAATTTATCGCGAAACGTACATAATTTACGTAACCGATAAAAATAAAATAAACAACGACCATAATTATTCTCAAAATAATTATTTAATACTTGATTGATGTAAACGCTTAATTGTTTGGTGCCCGTTTACATTGAACGATAATTTTTTGCTTACACGATTTTACTAAATACATGAAATTACAAGCAAACGCGTACGACACTAAAAATAAATAGTAGATTTATCGATGTCGTTAATGACTTGAAAACACAGGGTGTTATATCAACCGCCATTGCAGATAATGCAAATGTTATACTGCTTTGTCAATAACATTCATGTGGATTATGCGGAGTTAATGTGGGAAGGCATTTACTATTCGCTTCATCATCCTGCCACTTCGATCCCATACCCATGATTTACGAAGATCATCATCAGTTATTATATGACTATCTTTCCTAAAATTTCAAGGCGTGCTCGAGAGGCTTATCACAATCTTCAAGATGATGATATTATGAAGAATATCTTTAATTCAGGAAGAAACAAGAATAAGGTTGGAATGCGGATACTAGCATGGATGATCACAGAAGAGATAAAGCTTACGGAGCATTATAAGATGTATGCAGAGGTGTTTGAGCTAGATGTTCCTCTGACTCAGTCACAGCCGACTGAGTCTACCCAGGGAATGCATAGGACAACTAGCGCCCCTAGGTCACCTAACCCTGCTACGGAGCCAGCTGAGTCAAGTGTTCCAAAACGATCAACTATGATTCATTTTCGATTACCGTCAAGGCAATCTACACGACTAACACCACCTGTTCCAGTGCCAACAGCAGAAAAAGCTGATGAGATGATTTTACAAGACATGATTCAAGTAAGTCTTGCTGAGCAAAAGAGTCGTGAAGAACAAGAAGCAAGAGAAAATGTGGCACTGGTATACGAGCACTTGGCAGCTGAGGAGATTGAGAAGCTTGTTGAAGATCCTGAGAATAGTGATAAGGAAAGTCTGAAGGTGGAGATTGTTCAGGAAAAGGAGAAAGAGACTACAAAGGACATGGAGGTGGAACCAGATAAAGATACTCCAATGGTAGATGTTAGCAATATTGTTCCACCTGTAAATGTTGCATAACTATCCCCGACTAGAATTCCTTTGGTTACGCTTCGTAAGTCAGCGTAAACTCTTTTCTTCTGTCGATGCAATCGAGCGGCGTGTCATCCTCTTTCGTGATCTGGATTATTTTCTCAGGGGTTCTCTTGAATTAGTTTTGACCTGTATTTGAGCTTCTTCTCTCCAACTTCGTCCAATAAAAGGTGAACGACACTTCCGCCATAAAGTGCCTCAAACGGTGCGGCTTGATGCTAGGGTGATTACTATTGTTATATAGAACGCTGACTAATGGCAAAATTGGTAACCCAACCCTTTCCAAAAATCGATCGCACAAGCACGCAGCAATCCATGAGAGTTTTGAATGGTCCCCATCGCTTTGCCCGTGCCCGTCTGTTTGGATGGTACGCCGTACTCATATCCAATGTAGTACCCAAAAGCGTTCTGAAGTGACCTCCAGAAATTTGATGCGAATCCTCGGGTCGCGATCACCAATGATGAAACAGGTATGTCCCTTCTCGTGATCTCACCTCCTTTAGGTACATTCTTTGCAAGTTTATCCAAAGTATCATCTTTCATCGTGTGAAATCGCAGACTTAGTGAGTCGTCAACAATCACCCAAATGGTGTTCGTAGCTTGTGACACTTAGGAAGTTTTAGTAACACAAAATCCATAGTGATGTGTCCACTTCCATCAGGTAATAGTGGGTTTTGTACCAGAATCCTGATGTCCCTTTGATGTTCCGCTTGACCTTAGCAACAGTCAAACATTGCTAAACATAGGTGGCATGTCAACTTCATATTGGGCCACCAATATAGATTCTTCATACTTGGTACATTTTGTCAGAACCAATGTTAGAGTATTTGGATTTTGGTGAGACGCGTGGCATGATCACTTGGTTCCCTTTCCCAAATTCGCCATAACAAGGTAGCCAACGTCTTGCATTGAGGCAGAGGGTTCCATCCGTATGGTTCCAACTTTTCCCGTCCTAATCGCCTCTGGATTGTTTAGCATTTTCAACCAACATTCCCTCCAACATCTTCATTCTGATGTCTCTGGGTTCCGTGCTCAACTGAGCATTCAAGATTTGTTTGGAAAGGTCCAAAACGAATAGTCATAACTAAGGCTCAACTCTTTAACGTGGTTCTCAAGCAATCCTCCTCAACACGAACCGACCAAAATCTCATTCTTTCCTGCTCAAGAGCATCAGCAACGACATTGGGGCTTTCCCCGGTTGATAACGATCTATCGCAATCGTAATCACTATTGCAACTCTAACCTATCGCGTTGTCTCATTTGTAGGTTTGTGCCTTCTGATCAAGAATTGTGTTTTATTTAGCTCTTAAGATTCAGTGAACACCTGTACACTTGGTTCCGTATAGATATCCCTTCCAAATCCTGAGACGAACACTACTAGCTCCAAGTTCCAAATCCTAGTCGATATTTCTTCTCATGAATTTTATTAACTAGCGTGATGCATAAAAATCACCTTTTCTCTTGCTTCAACACTGCCCCAAACCCTTCTTTGGAAGCGTCCACAAAAAAAAAAGTTTTAACAAAAAAACAAAAAAATTGCCCCCGAACTGAAATCACGCTCCTTCATGGTAATATCAAGGATGGTGCACTGCAACAAATTTTTGCTTCAACAATTGAAAAGCTGCTTCTTGTTTATCGATCCCACTCCAAACCTGGACCTCTTGGTAACATAGTCTTGGTTATGGCGATCTTTGAAAACCCTTAAGAAACCTTTCGATAATACCCAGTAAGAAACTAGAAACTTAACGAAGCTCCATCTCCATTGGGACTTAGGAGATGTCCAATCTTTAATGGACTCAATCTCTTGGCTTGGATCCACATTGAATGCCTTCACGAACGATCACATGAACCGAGAACTGTACTTTGGGAATCTAAAATTTCCACTTGGAAAATTTGCATACTACTCCACTTTTTTAGAAGCAACTCTAAGATTAGCTTAAGTGTTTCTTCGTGTTCTTATCTGTTCTTCGAATATAGTTAGAAATAGCTGTCAATAAAGTACAATCAACAATTTTCCAGATATGTTTGTACATAACCCGATTCAGAAGGTCCATAGAATACGCAGGTGCTTTGTCAAACAAACGGCATAACTTGAAATGCATAATGCCGTAACGAGTTCTGAAGGCAGTCTCGAATGTCTTCTTCTCTAACCCTTAGTTGGTGATAACCTGACCTTAGTGTCGCTCTTCGAGTAGATACTCGACGCCTTAAAGCTGATCAAATAAATCAAAAATTCTGGAGGAGTGGATAACGGTTATCTTCACTGTCGAGTTGTTTAAATTCCCGATAGTCAATGTACAATCCGAATATCCATCCTTCTTTTTGACAAACAAAGACCGGAGTGCTCCCAGTGAGAACTGGTCTTATAAAGCCTTGTTGATAGCGCTATTAGGTTGCTCCGGATAACTCTTGCATTTGAATGGCGCCAATCGATAAGTGCCTGTGCTACAGTGCAGCACCCGAACCAAATCATTTGAAACTCCACTTGTCGAGTCGGAGGAAGACCCGATAAATCCTCAGGAAATACTTCAGGGAAGTCTTGAACTATTGGTACATTCTCAAGTCGCTTCTTCTCCGACTTGTCTTCAACCTCCTTCGATGTGACATGTGCTAAAAAGATAGGAAGTGTTCCTTTTTTCCATGTACTTTTTGCTTTTGTATCACGAAATGATGTTAATCGTGGCACATTTCCCCTCATGTGACTACTTCCCGTCTCCGTGTATGATTAAGGTTTATTTCTCCAGGGGATCGCGAACAAATCTCTGCGGCGCACACAAGACCGCTTGTATTCGCCAACCAATCCAAAACCGATGATAGCATCGAAACTACAAAGTTCTACAGCATAATTATTGAAATTGGTGGTGTGGAAATTTTAATGTCAACCTTAAAGATTTGTTTAACCCAGTTATCACATTTAACTTTTTCATATTATTTAGTGCTCTCGTCAAGCTAAGTTCGACATCATAATAGTAAATCTAGGGTAGATGGCGTGATGGTCAATTTGGGAGCTAAATTAGTAGAGACCAAAACTTCTATGCCCACCCGTACAAATAAGATATATGACATAAGCGTTGTTAGAAAGAACGTACCCGCAACGACGTTGTCTGGGATTTGCCCCCCTACATTACTCAAACCACATACACCTTCGCTGAAGCCCTATCATAATCCCAGCTTGATATACCACGTCATATGTTTCTCAGTTTTATGGCAGTTACTCTAAAATGCCTAATGAGCTTCGCACACATAGCAACCCGTTTCCTCCCCTCTGATATATTATTGTTGTTATTGCGATTGTTGGTTGTTTAGCATTTGCAGGTCGGATTCTATCTTTCTACAGTCTCCTGGTCAATGACCAACCCCTCTTGCATTTATTGCACTAGTGGACAAGGACCTTCATGATTTGTAATTGACACTTGGACAACCCAAAAAGGTTTAGAGACCCGGCTATGAAATTTCCTGTTACTATTGCCTGCAGTGTAGGCCTGGCTTGTGTTCTGCCTCTTATTCTGTTGTTGTTGGTTTTGATTGTTCTTGGAAAGATCATCATACTTTCTCTTCCTTTCTACCTGACGTTCAACATAGGCATGGGTCTTCTCATCCATCAACTCAGTTGTAAACTCGATAGCCACTCATTGCATAGTTTTGGCTTGAAGCTTTACTACAACTGCCATGCATATATATGGGCAAGCCACCGATATACCTTTCAATCGTCTATCTCTCTGAACATCCTGAACACATCAAAGCTATTTCCTACATCGTCGACTACAGGCCCACCACATCAGGGTGCCCTTGACCTAAGCATTCACATCTCATCTCATTCTATCTTGATCTCCCCCATCGAACCATCTTTCTCAGTCCTTATTTGCTTAAGTGTTGCCCATGACATGGCATTGAGCTGCTTCAAGGAGATATGTCTTAACATGGGCATTCCACCATGTAAGAGCATCGTCTTGTAGAGTGCAAGTCGCAAATTTGACTTGACTAGCTGTGCAATTGCCAATGCTAAACACAGACTCCATTTTCTCAAACCATCGATGAGTATGACATCTCCTCAGTTCCCAATGAAAGTCCCAAGGTTGCATTTCAAGAATTCGAAGTAATAGCAAATCGCGAGCAGTTAATGCTGGCCTAGGACCTGAACCATGCTGTAGTAAGCCATTATCCTAATCCTTAACCCTGCCTCTTCTTTCTTGCTTACAAAGCCATTGCAGCAGCAACTCCTTGGTCAATTAAGGCCTGAAGTTGTGCCTCAGTAACAGTTGTGGTGGGTGTTGCATTTGGGGTTGGTGTGACTGGTGTTGACCTTGTGGTTCTCTTTGGTGCCATTTACTTCAATCACAAGAAAATACAATACCCGTTAGATTTCAATACAATCATAACGTGACATAACATATGCATCATAAATAAAATAAGATCACCTCACACAGTGAAATATACAACCAAGCACAAATCGACATAACATAATACATCCATTCCATATTTAATCTGGAAACCATACATGATCTTTTGGTACCATAATGATTGCCCTATCTCGGTTACAAATAAAAATCAACAAGAGGCCCTACCTTAGTCAGCTGTGAGTTACCCGAAACTTAGTACTATAACAGGAGAGCTAATCAGAAATAAAAGATCTATACAAGATACAACCAAACAAAAAGATCTATAACCGCCTGCTAGTGAGAGTATCCCATAAAACTTAACAACGAAAGACTAACATTGCAATAGTAGCTACAATCATAACCAAAGTCTAGGAACTGCTACCAGTGTCCTCCAATGTGTCAACGCGTGATCTAGCCTCCAGGCCTGGGTACGCATGATATGCTGAACAGCAAGATCATCTGCAGCCTGACGTGCCCACACTTGTGGGCGACGCACCTCAGTCATCTAATACGTAACTCGTGCCTCTAATATTGCCCGCAGTAAGCTTCAACCTATCCAAGTCCTGACGTCGAATACTCCTTTGCTCGTAAGCAAGTCTCTCTCTCCTTCAATACCCAATCTCAGCTCTCAACAGCTGTCACGATCCTTCTGGGCATCGGTGATGTCGTGAGTGAAACTCCGAACCACGATAGAAAGAACTAAGACCACCAAAACTACATGAACAAATAATGTTACCACTCTAACTAAAGCGAACATCTACCTGATAACTACCCTTATGTTGACCATCTCTAAGGAAGGCGGCCAGTCTTCATCATCCTCCCTCAGTATCTCGAAACCACCGCGAAACCCTGGTCCTCCCATAAAGTGTCCCACAAAACTGTAATTCGACTCTATGGGCCATATGGGTCCCTGGCTGTCTCGCAGCAGCACAGAACTATCGCCTCCAACCTCAACACCCATCTGGGAAGTAGTAAGTAGTCTATCCTCTTCCGACCGGCGTGTCAGCCTTGGGAATATCAGCTCGCGGCTAGTAGATGGTGCAGGTAGTGGTATAGGTAACAATGGTGGGGTCCCTGATGGGTGTAGTGAATGATGGAGGGATGATGCTACATCTCTCATCTCAGCCGCGAGTGCTCTAGGACTTAGGGGTCGAATAACGTGCGATAAAGGATTGTGTAGTAGAGTGTAGGGCCTCATCCTCAGCAGGCACTAAGTCCTCAGGATGCTCATACTCCAGAATGTACACTGTTACATGATCCTCCATCTCCATAGGATCAGGTACATACTCTGGAGAACGTGGTGCCTGCTCCAACAACTGTCGGGCAGCCTCCTCGTAAGGATCCTCAGATGGAATACTCCAAGATCGTGCCTCAGAGTGAACAGAAGTATAGGTAACAGCGGAATCAGCTGACATGACTACTGTGACCAGCAGAAATAACTTATATGAGGATATATATAAGGCTCTTATTGTAATATACCGTAATATAGTATAACCTACGTAAATCAATTAGAATGCATCTAGTCCAACATAACTCATCCAACAACTATGCTTCACATTGATTGGTGATATTATGTTGCTAGCGGGTCGTGATGTGTGGGAGGGGTGTGGGCGAGGGATGAGTGGGACATAAAAAACCGTATTTTATGAATGCAATGTTTGAAAACGGTTATAGTCCAGCAAAAACATTTGACCTGGTTCTCTATAACATTGGCTTGATACCTAATCTGTAACCACCGCGCACCCAAATTGGGTCGCAGTGAATAAGGGTCCGGGTGTGTTACTTCATAGAACAATATCACAAATATATATAGAACGACCAAAAAGGTCGTTTTAAAACCGATACATCGGATTTAACAAATATTTGATACAAATACCCGAAGCTTTTAACTGTTCCTTATTAAATTTTTAACAAAAGATACTGGTTCACAAACACATTAGTTTCCCCAAAACATAATTCAACCATATCTTTACCATGACTTCCCATAACAAAGTCACCAATGTATCCTGGCACCTTATGCTTACTGATCCCTCCTTGAAAAACATCTATAAAACGCAACAATAATGTTTGGATGAATTCAATAGGTTTGATAAATCATATAATATGCAGGACCCGCAAGACTTTCCCCGTGATAATGCAACACACATCCAGACATCACAAAACCACGAATTACATTTTCCTAAGCGCCATGACACTGAAGCACCGACGAACTTTCTTGCAATAACAATAGAAGTATTGCAATTTTTACTTTTCTTGCCCGATTAGATGTTCAAATCAACCCGAAAATATCCCCAAAAATGCGACATGCTATACGTTCGGATCCCGGGTGATACTAGCACCCGAACTGGGGAGGTACGTTTTCCCCCAAATAGACTATTCATAACAAATCCACGCCAACTAAGAATGCATTAATCAACTACATACTATGCAATTGACAGTTCATGATAATGGCTCAACATGGGTTATCGCTATATATACAACTGTAATCAATATAAAATATCTACTTGCGTCCAATTTATAAAACAAAGCATGTTTCCACCCCATAGTTATAATCATTAAAATCGGTAAAAATGTGGGCCTAAGACCGCACCTTGAGTTCTGATAATCCAAATATCACAGATAAAGCGTCACGCAAATCGTGCAGATGCCAACCTAATTTAATTTAAGTCGCGTTCAGTAACCATGTACTCTATTAACTAACATCATATACAGGTCTATACTAGGTACATCATACCTATCGTCGGTCGGGCTATCATTGTTAAGCGGTCATGTAAGTGAACGTATAAGACTAGGACACATTATAAAATCGTAAATCCCAGCAATCTCGATACGCCACCCGAAGGGCCTCATTATGAAACTCCCTAGTAATATAGTATCTTTTGATAACCACATATATTCTATATAGCTCAATCACCATCTAAATGTTTAATTGAAAACATGTTTATAAATTAAAAAACGTTATAAACCACTTTTGGTAAAATCGCCATACTTCACGATTCTACTCCGTTGTCTTGCGTTTCTTATGCCCATCTTTTCGCATTAAGACGGTATCGATATTTGACATTTTTAAAAATTGGTCCTCTGATGACAGTAAATTGTAAAATGTTCACACCAGACATGAGTTACACTTATAAGTTTTTTAATCGTCGTAAAACCCGTAAATTTGTATTTATTCGTATACTGAGACTCGCTCCGATTTTAGTGTTTCTTGCGAGGACGTCGCGTTCATTGAAAATCCACTCAATTTATAAGGTTTACAAAAATAATAACTTTCTTCATGAATATGTTTGTACTATTCATAGTTTATAAAATTATTTTTATGAGAATAAAAAACCTTTAACTATCCGAATACTCCGCGAAATTCATAAACTTCTTCAATTAATTAATTGAAAATTCATGATCTTATCATTTTGGGAATCCTAAAAATATGTATATATATGTTAAAAACACTAAACTAGCGGTTTGATATAAGTTTTATAAAAAGTTATTTTATACACACCGTTTAATTAACGGTAATACCTCGGTTTATAACATTAAAACTTTTTCGTTATTATCCGTTTGACAAGTTCTTTACCTTTTCGGACTCGTTGTGAAATGTATTATCTATAAAAAAAAAAATAAGTAAACTTTTATTACCTGTTTGACAGAATGGTTTATGCATGACTTTCCTAAGTCGCATTTTTTGCCTTGTTTTTATATTTTTTCCACTTTTAATACTTTTTTAACCACAAAGTCCTTACCACTTTATATATGTCATATATCAATATATATATCGTCCCATAGGTCCATCAAAGGTCCTCATGTGTCCAAATTTTATAAGTCTTTAATAATTACTTATAAAACATAAACTTTCATACTACCATAAATCACTAGTTGTAAGCATATGATTATTTTTACATAAAAACCATAAGTAATACAAGTCTTCTCCTCTATCATTTATATTCTTATATTAATAATCATACAACATTAACATAAGTCCATAATTAACCTTAACTAGTCATTTGTATTTCTTTAACTTGAAACATATTAAGAAACTATTATAAACCCTAATTTATACTTAATCATTTTTACACCAAATTAACATGGTACATTCTTTTCTCATCCTTTTTAACATGATATAAGTAATACCACAACATATATAAAAGTGTACAAAATGATCATTTCAAGATTAAACTCCATTTTCATGATAAAATCCTAAATGGTGATTCAACTAATAATAGAAATAATATATGCATAGAAATAAAAACTATAAGAACATAAAGGGTTCTAGTAGACCTTATGATGTATGATGATGATGAACAAAGTAATCTAAACCCTTGTTTAGATAGAAATCCAAAGCTTGCACAATGAAAACCCTAGCTTTCCAAGATAAAACCCTAGTTTCACTTTTCTTGATTAATACTTGAAAAAGGTAATCCAATGCTTGGAAACACCTTAGAATATCTTAGGATGAATGTGTATAGATGTGTATAGGTTGTAGAAAATTTTATATGGATTGGGTATTGGTGGTGTTTCTTGCCGTGGCCTAAAGAGGGGAGGAAGAGAGGATTTGGTTTGATTTTTAGCTAAGTGTATGCATGTGTGTTTCTATCTCTTGCAATATAGGAGTTATATAAGTGAAGGACTAGTCAAAGTAATGAAAACAAAGACCAAAGACTATGGTCTAAGGGGGAGGGGCGGCAAGATGAGGGTTTTGGGGAAAAGTTGGTCAATTTCACTATGTACTAGGTTAGGTCTTCACTAACTTCTTATGTACATCCTAGGTCTTTAATTCTTATGTCCTAATGTCTCCCAATAGTAGGGATCATCCCCATAGATTTAGGATTTGTGTTTGTTAGATATTTATTTGATAAAATGGAAGTTTACTTGCAATATTGTGTAAAAGAAATTAAATATCACTTTTGTATTTATAAGATGTAAGTAAATGAAATGTGAAAGATGTATACTTGTAACTTGACAAGTCTTGCTTATTTCATATATGTATGGGGCGTCCCCTATAATATTTATGGCAAAGCTTTATAAACTTTCGTCATTGTAGATAATATTTGGCATTTGTTGAAGCATAGATTAATTAACGTGGTTCCGGGTATGTCTAAACTTAATTTATCGCGAAACGTATTAAATTTACGTAACCAATAAAAATGAATGAACAATGACAATAATTATTCTCAAAATAATTATTCAATACTTGATTGATGTAAACGCTTAATTGTTTGATGCCCGTTTACATTGAACGCAAATTTTTAGCTTACGCGGTTTAAACACAATTCATGAAATCACAAGCAAACGCGTACAATACAAAAGGTACATTGTGGATTTATCGACGTCGTTAATGAATCTAAAACACAAGGTGTTATAAACTTCCCCCGTTAAACGAGCCTTGTCCTCAAGGCTCACGATGCAGCACTTGACGACGGTGTGATCTTGGTGAAGAGGTGTGGATATTTCTTCTTTACGTTCCCACGTGAACTCAGGACCTCTCTTAGAGTTCCATCAAACCTTGACTAATGGGATCCGGCTTTGCTTCAACCGTTTAACTTCACGGCCTACTATTTCTAATGGTT